>JAJJWN010000146.1:27752-250910 GCA_021655885.1 Fusarium abutilonis | reverse complement strand
ATTATAGCTTTAGTTTAATAATATATATATAAAGGAAGAAGAAAGAGCGGTATTGAAAACGCGGTCCCGATCGGGTTAGGCCGAGCCGAGATACCTGCAGATATATTTAAACTTATTATACCCCACTGTATCACAGACCCTTGCCCTTGATGATCTCTTTGTTTCTAACGGCAATGATTATGCTCTAGAGAGTCGTCCCTAGCTTTCCTATATTGGAGCAACTGGGCTTGCCCGTTTGTGATTGAAATCAATACTTACGGAAACAGACTGGTAGGAACGGAACGTCCGGATCTATTTACGCTAAGACACCGTTATTTAGGCGACATGGATTGTGAGTATATAATAGACTATCACCTCTGGAGTAAGGTTCAAGTGACGAGTTTAGCAATATACGGATACTTCGGCCAGGCTTAACTTGATCAACATTGACAAGGCATTTTAAACAGTTCAACCCTAAGATTCAGAGACTGACTTTTAACTTTCTTCCCAAGTAACCATGGTCATTCACCAAACGCTAGCAGAGCTATCAGTAACTGTAGCTATACGAGGTGAATTTGCCGAGGGTCACGAGTCTTGCACGAGGGAGATATTTGTCACAGGCTCCGTTCCCCAACACATTGCAAAATAATCTCACACAGGTGCTCCACTTCACTCAAATACGAGATGGATGTGAACTTACGACTCAGAACTTAGGCAGTCGCTGGATCCAGCATGTGTATTGAAGGATGGTCGGTTGAAGCGTGACTGACAAGCTCATGGGTCTATATGGGCAAGACTGGACTATTCGGCATTTAAACGTACTCAGACTAGGGCCTTAAACCTGTGTAGGCCTATTGGGGAAAAGGGTAACGCAAATGTTTGACGACTCGCCCTTGATGCCATTGTGACGCCTTATGCTGTTTTCTGAACGGAAACATCCGAGGAGTCTGACTGGTTTACCTAGTGATAGAAGGTTGAAAATATCGGATTCTATTCCAAATATTTGTCAGGCTGATATGTGGATTTGTGAGTCTTGGCCAGTCTGGTAGCATAAGTTGTTCCGTCATACCGCAGTTTAGTCTTTTGTCTTGTACCCTCTACCCAATTCTCAAAGACATTACGACCTTGTTTTGCATCCACTTAGCCGACTCCTGTTGATCGTCTTGAAGCTTTGCTAAGCATACTTACTTATGTGATCATATGTACTACAGAAGACCTGGATCCTCATCAGCTTGATCCCAGTACCACGGATGTCGTCTATACTGGTCCCTACGAACACCACTCGCGACCCGAGCCTCTGCAGTGGTTGCTCGTCGACGACCGACTTGATTTGTCGCTAATCCTGCCCATAGTAGCCCAGAGTCGGGGAAAACAATAACCGTAAAGGTGATGCATGGGCAAAGTTTACTTCAAATAACGATCTTCACTCTAATGACCACTTTTAAACTTAAATAACAGGATTTCAAGTTGAGGCCACGTAACTATGCCAGTATTGCAGTCTCCCTACTATTAGCTACAGCCATCCATAATAAACTGGTCGCAACCTTAGCGCTGGCTCTAGAAATCTGGTCTTTTATCTGTTTGAGATAATAGTAATATTTATACTACAGGGTTAATAGAGTCTAGGTAGTAACTGGATTACAAGTTATTATAGTTAGTAATGTCTTAGACGTTGCTTCTAGGTTCAGCCTAGTCTGTTTTAAAAATAGAGTTCTAATAAAACAAAAACCTATTATTTTTACGTTATTTTGGGTCTTGGGCTTATATAGTTTCCTCTAGTTAAGCGATATTATAGGTAGCATAGTAGTCAAGCTCAACCCTGGTCTGTTTTTATGTGGGTTATAAAAGTAACTTATTTCCCAGGCCATGCTGATCTACAAAATCTTTATTACAGATTAAATCAGCCTATTAACCTACTCTTAGTCTCACACCACTCTAATTCTACGCACCATGAGACTTATCATCCTGACGCTTACTCTCTTTCCTGGTGTACTTGCCCAATGTTTTCGTTGTCACTACGGCTCCGAAACCACCAGTATCTGTACGGAGCTTTGTCGTGGGGCAGTTTTGCCTGGCGATGGTCGTATGGAGTGCTTTGGGTGTCAACAGTGCCCTCAGCCGCTCCCCCGCGTCCGATTTCTTGGCAGTTCCAGCATGGAATGCGGTAAGTGGACAATATAACAGTTTGGGGATCGGTTGGATAGCTAACGCAAAGAATTGAGAGTAAACGGCATTATACGTTAGTTGTTAAGAGTATTGGTCTGGGCTTGTTTTGATCGGAGAGAGAATTACAGCGCAGCATAACGAGTGCAAGACATAACTAGACTCAATTTGTTAAGACGCACGAGAGCGTTGAGGATGTTTCATGTCAAGTTCTACCTATGCACAGGTGGAATACTAGAGCCCTAAAGCTATATAGCTCACCCCCTCATGTATGAAGCCTATTATCCCAAGAAAGTAATACTATGTCTTGCTGTAAGAGAAGCAAAAGTCACCACACCTATAATAACCCGGGTTATGAGTATAGCATAACTCAAGTATTCTAAAGTTTGTTTCAGTGAACTTGACTTTACTGGATGCTTTACTTGTCAATTGCCCAAAAACTTAGCAGGCCCGTCACTTGTATAGTAATAGCAGCAGACAACGTAACTAATGCCATGCATGATTCTCCGTCTGTGTCTAATCGATATCTGCTCAATACCATGCCTGGGCTGCAAAATGATTCTGCCCTGTCAGTCGTATGCCCTTGAAGTATCAAGAACATGAGATATTCACCGCTTGTGTTGCTGGACCGGAGTGGGAACCATGTTGTGAGAAAGGCTGAAGTGGATTGGTGACTCTTGAACTCTCAACTGTTGGTATTGTCTCTGGCAACTGTATGCACGGTGGAACTAACAAGCTTATCCTTTTTCATCGACATGAAGGCACGGTCCGAGAACTCGCAAACCATCACATTCAAGCTAGGGGCACTCCACGCAATATCACATGTTATTGATATGCCTTGCGATACAGGGGTCTCACCAGGAGTCTAAGAACCTCAAATTAAAAAAGAAAAAAAGACGTATTGAGCGGGAGGCTATCATCACGGAGTCCATCGATCTGCTGTCGGATACAGCGAGGCGACAGAAAGAGTTGTATTTATTTGCCTCCAAACAGGGAGCTCAGAGAACAATCGTTGGCTAGAGACTAGAAACCAATGGCGATCAAGGAGGGAAAAAAAGAAAAGAAGACACTTTGAGGTGAGAAGTCATAAGCCCTTTTCCCTGCACCCATCATTAAAATGGTGGCCACGCCAGGGTACTTTCAGCAAAACAACTTTATTTCTTGACTTCTCCGTCTTTCCTCGCTTATCTTCTCACCTATAGTCTATTCGTTTCAAGTTCTTCATCAGCACTCTTTCGACATCAGCTGTTGGTGACTTGGGCATTTGTTACCATTTATCTTGATCTGAACTGGTTTGATTGCCGTTCACAGGTGAGTTGGCCAGCCTAAATAACCGTTTGGTGACGCCAAAACATATACGTAGCTGCTGACACAAGACATCCCTCTAGGAAATAACCATAGCCCAATCAAACTCATGCCAAAGGCCTCTCAACAGGTTCGTCCTCGACGACCTGACAGACGGAAACCACTCCCAGCAGAGCCACGGGCGCTTCCAAGCGATGTTTCCGGTGCTGAGATCTTTGCCCTCACTCAAGAAACCAGTCATGTGCGTCAAATGATTTTTGAGGCACAAGAAAACATCAACGAACTTATCCAAGCGGGAGAGCAGCGACAAGCTGCAATTCAAGACATCGACTGAATTATCTAATACACGCATCAGCGCGTAGCAGAGAACCAATACCGACGATCGATCATTTAATACATGGACCAGCTCATTCCTCCTGATACTACAGCTGGTGAGAGACTAGCATTCCAGGCCTAGGGATCCCGGGAGTTGCAGCCCCTTCAGCAGGAGATTCATCACGAGGAGTCATTACAGATGTGGTCCAGGCTGCGAGAAAGAGTCGACAGTCAGATTGACAGGGAGTATGCTGAGTATGTTCAGTTGACACGGGTATTGGGGGGGTTGCAGATGCAGCTGCGGGAGAAGGAGGCTCGGCTTCATGACATAACCGCCCGGCTGTGAGCGAGATTACTGTGGCTCGCTGGCTGGGGCAGAGGAGAACGGACTTTGCATGGGAGATTTCATATTCTGTACCAACCAATTCAAACAGTCTTTACGTATGAATAAGGATTCGCTTGTGGTGTCCGTACTCTGGAACTATGCGTCTTCTGGTGATATACAAGGATTACCTCTAAAACAGCCGTATGTTGTTCAGTCTATGCTCTAAATATACGTATATCATCAGATTCAATGGATAAATGCCATTCACTGACGGATAGCAGCAGGAAAGTCTTGTGACGATAGGACCGA
The DNA here is from genome assembly GCA_021655885.1 of Fusarium abutilonis. Lineage (NCBI taxonomy): Eukaryota > Fungi > Ascomycota > Sordariomycetes > Hypocreales > Nectriaceae > Fusarium > Fusarium abutilonis. Next base: position 246,514 of record JAJJWN010000146.1, on the reverse strand, counting down.
TGGGTTGGAAGCATCCGCCTGAGGGTTGCTTTACAGCGGTGAAGAGAAAAGAGGAAAGAAGCCACAACGCCATGAAAGGTGTACAGACTAATGTATACAAGGATTCAAACCATGATACTTTAACGGTTGCATGCATGTGTGAAGCATCGATGGGGCTCCTACGCCTTGCAAGGACAAACGATCATTGCAGTGCATTTGTCGCTCCCGCCCAACTAGAAGCGTCTCACTGGAATGGGTTTTCTTTTTCGATGTCAAGATGGCTTAAAGAATTGGCTTTCACAGGCCAAAACCAGCCCCTGTAATCTGAGGCAGCTTGAATAGCATGCTCCAGACGAAGAGTTGCAGGGTTATTCCATTTATTCACCACCCAGCACAGTCTAGTTCATGGTAGCCGCCCATGGCCACTATTAGAAGGGAAGTGATCTAAACTTGATGCGATTGGGTCTTCATAGCTAGGCTGACACTATTGAACGATGTGGCGCGTCAATAGACTTGGCAACCAGCTGTTTTTGACCATGTTGGTTGGCATGCCTTGATATATGACAGTCATGATGGTAGCAAAAGAAAGCTGTCTGGTCTCTGGAGCCCAGAGAATCTGGGTATTTGCAAGAATAGGATGAATCTGTTATAAGCATTGGTTGCTTCATTCGCCTTAGCATCGACAAGAGATCTAAAGTTTGATAAACGTTCTGGGACTTTAGACAACATTGAAAAATATACAGCTTAAAGATAGTTCCATAACACCCTAGAATTCAATTTCCCTATTGGTTCATCTCTCAGGCATTGAACTGCGTAACATCTCCTTCGCGACCAACAAGGGTTTGAACTTCTCTTGTGCCCTTCTTCCGATAATAGACAACACCGGTCTTCTGCATATTGGGCCAGCTGTCACCTCCAAGATTCTTGTTGTTCCAAACAATGCCTGGAGCAGTGTTGATACAGCTATAGACATAGTCTATGACTGCCTTTTCGTCACGCCTGGCAGGGCCCCAGAAGACTGCAATGATCTCAACTGGTGATGCCGGAGGAGCGGATTTGACAGGGGCGACACTGTGGTAAGCGCTGCCGATCGAGGATGACTTGAAGTCTCTTCGGAATGTGTAGTAGTAATTCTCCTTGGATTCATATTCCTTGCAGGAAAACACACGGTACTCCTTATTGACTTCGTAGACCATGGTGAATGTTTTCTCGACTCGCATCCAAGGATCCGAAAAGTCACGGACCAAGCCTGGTACCTCAATTGTTGTACCACGTGAGTACATGGCCTTTGCGAGCTTGGTCACATTGAGGCTGCCAAACGTGGCCCCGAGAAGTTCGACCCCTTCCTCGGAACGTGTAGGTGGAGGTTTCATATCGTCAAGCTTCTTCTTATCATCGTTCTTCAAGAGAATACCGTGACGCTTGAAGAATCCTGCTGCTAATTTCACCTGGGCAATGTCAGCTTTGTGTGGAAGAAGATCATTGTAATGGGATCCTACCTCGACCCAACTAGTTCTGGCTTCAGCGAGATCATCGTACGCGATGGTACGGAGGAAACTCCAGTCGTTTTCCAGGGATGTATTCATGCCTTTGATCTTGTCCTGTATGTAGGCTAGTTCACTTTTGAAGTCTCGAAAGCCCCCTTTGCACGAATTGGAACGGTAAATTTCGATATGGCTGGCCAAGACTTACCACCAATGTCTTTAAGTGCTTGAACGGCGTTTCCAATAGTGTTTTGGACTTGCTCAATCATTGTTTTCAAGGATCCAGTTTTGGCTGTTCCAGAGTCAGCCCACATTATCAATGGCCAGGTCCCCTTGAAGTGCTTATTACCGTTTAGCTGAACAGCCTTGCTGTGAGATTCTTGTGCCGATGCCCAGAGACCTGAAAGTTGATTGTCGATGTCATTCAAGCGATTCCACATGGCTTTATCTTTGCAGTACATGACAACACCGACGCTATTGACGTAAACAAGTGCACCACCTTGTCTTTGGTTAGTTCCAGCATGCGACTGGGGTGTTTATTCAAACATACTATTAGGCCAGCCGTTATTCCGGTTCTCGGTGACTTGATCGTCATAAGTTTGCTTCAGTTGAGCTCTGAGTCTTTTGTACTCTTCGCCAGCTGCCGCACCAATTTGCTGCATTGTTGGAAGCACAGCATCAGTCCTTTTCTTAACGTCGGAGAGTTTCTGCTCATCGGTTTCAGTGGCAGTTCGGAACTAGAAGCAAAGGTCAGTAATTATTCTCCGGTCATGAGCCATCACAAACATCACTGAGATCCTCCATCAGCGAGTGGGCGTCTTTCTCAGCCGCCTCGGCAGCAGCACTGAGCGAGGTACAGGCAGACCACACCGCGGCAATTGCACTCTTGAGTTTTGGGTCGGCCAATGTAAGACTATCGTCCGCGATTGTACTCTGGTGAGACATGATGATCTTTACACGCTCATCTTGTGTTTCAGAAAACTTGAGTAGTTTGTCGGCTGCCGTGCTTATCAGCTCTCCTGGATCATGCCAGGGCAACTAAAGGCTACTTACAAAATAGCATCATCTTATCCACCGTTCTCGTCTGAAAATTGTAACAGTGGCTGTGAATACCCACAAGGGTGCTCATCGTTGTCTACAAGACATTAGTATTGCAGGCGTACCTACACTGAACGGATGAAGACACCTGCCTCGTGAAGTTTACCCTGCACGTCCTTTTTGAACCATGGTTCAAACAGCTTGTACGGATATGCGATCTCATACTCAGCGTTCGATCCAGGCAGCATCAGCGAGGCTTTGAGGTAGATTTGCAAATCCACAAAAGCCTTACTGTTGAGGAAAAACCGTCCGCTCAGAGTTTCGGGGTCACCTGCGGCGATTGCTGCTGGTGCAGGCGCCATTAGATGCGTCGCAACAGCGGAAACCTTAACAAAGGGCCCGGGGACTTGAGAAGAAGTGACTGTTGCTGTAGCCATAGCTGCGATGATTTTGAGTTAAAATTGATAATTCTTGGATAAGATGTAAAGAAGACTAATGGTTGAGTACAGGATAGAGTGACTGACTAAATATTGGCTCTCACTCGTATATTTATACTTGATCAAAGGCCTAGACTCACAAGTCTTCTTCTATAGAATCTCAACTTTGGAACTCTCTACGATATTGACGTGTGTGTCTCAAAGATACGGACCCCACTTAGGTCTATCTTGGCACTGATGCGTAGATCAGCTGGGCTTTGTCAAGCCTCGTATGATGCTGGCGTTTACCAACTTCCGAAGTATATGGACAAACATCAAGCGCGTGAGTAAATCTATCCACTTTGGAGGGATGTCTGTAGCCAAGAGCAAGCATGGAATCTCAGCTGCCGGTGACGAAGCCACGTAACTTCAGCCGCGGTGGATTCCCAGATCATAGGTATGCCACAATGTATTCAGGGAAGGAAGCCATATTCACTTGGTATTAATGAACAGCCTTTAACGGCAACCAGTCTAAGATCTTAGTTGTAGCTTGAAAGATTGGGTTACGAGTAAAAGACGAGAATAATTCATATGAAAGAGGTCTCTAGGGAGCAGAAAACTTGGCCAGTCTCCTCATCCAAATTCAACGTCAGGACCGGCCAAGTTCCCTATCCACTCTAAGAGCGAGTAAAAAAGTTATGTCTTCTGAAACAAAATTTGTGGAACTATTGCCAATAGTGACCGTGATTCATTAGTTGTTGTTCCGCCAGCCACAAATCAATGTTGCAGGTCTAGAAGGATCGAATCTGATGAATCGAGAAACCTGCATGTATACAAGCCACGGAACTTAATTCTCTAATGTAACTGGGCATTGAGGGTGTAATGATACGAGAGAAAAAACACGTAAGTTGAGAATAAGCAAATAATAGAACTACGTTTTACTTAACTATTAGGTAAACTGTGAGTGACAGTAATGTAAAGGGCCAAACGGTGGAGCCAACTAGTTGATTGAACCGCTTACAAATTCGACATTAGGGAGCTAACCTTATTATCTATCACGATTGGACTATGAAAGGGGGTAGAAGGAATAAGTATTGATCAGTCCGATGAGCTAGCCAACGCAAAGACCAAAGAGAAGATTCCGTCAGCTAGCCACAGAACGAATCACCCAGCTGAAAGATGATGTTTGAGAGATCTTGCCTCAATAGTGGATGATGTTGATGTATTGGAACTCTCCTGATCAAAACAGGTCTAGTGAATATTCACTCAAGGAGAATGCAGCCGCACAGGAAGAAGCGGCGATAAATACAGTGTCCATCCTTGACTCTGAACGACGAATTTCCTTACCATTCTAGATACCAATCATTTGAGTTATCATCTTCTTTTACTTTCAAAATGGATATTGAACTGGCTGTAGCCACCTCTCTTCAGTCTCTGACTCTTGGAGAAAAGGCTCTTGGTCGAGCTCTATTCCACTCGCAACGAATTCATGGCAGTGCAAACGAAACAGGCACAGTAGGTCCTATTTTACTAAGGCTTTGCCTTCCTCTCTGAGCTGACCGATCCTCTAGGTATGGCTGAGAGCGCCAAAGCTAGCCCTGGATACCGCTTTGAAGACGGTTCGGGACATGGCCGCAGAGAAACAGATTGCGGTGAAAAGCGTGAATCTCTTCTGCGATACTCTGACTATCCAGGATGGTGAGAGTATTGGGGGCAAGAGTATCAACAATGCCACTCATCCTACTGATGGGAGCTTTACAATGCAGATCTTCGCTCGCAAGATCGTAGCTCCCCTGGCTGGTGAGAAACCCAGCCTGCAAGTAGAGGTAACGTCTTCCTGCGCATTAATCTTCTGGACCCCAGAAATACCCAAGACCTTCGAATTTGATCTTGTGATCAAGTCCAAGAATGAGACAATTCGCATGAAACCAGCAGTCGAAGCAGCCAAATTCGGAATCGCTTATAAGTATCTTGCTTCTGGTGAGGTTCAGACAAGTCAAATGGGTCCCCCAAAGGCTGCTTTAGTCAACATCAACTACTTGGACCTCATAAATGAGGACGGCACTTTGCAAGAACAAGGCTACCGAAATGAGTGAGTCTACTGAACTGGATTCCAGATCAGCTGAATGTCAGACTGACAGCCCTGCCAGTGAACTCCCCAGACTACTCCAGATGCAACTGCTGATTGCCCAAGTTCATGCAGAGAGTGATCGTCAGTTTGCCATGGAATTGCTAAACTATGTTATCGTCGCTTCTGGGTCCTCTTCCAGCTATCAGCTGCACTATCAGGCTGTGGGCTTGCGAAACAATCTTGGTACGTGGCAGCTTCCATGAGCAATGATAACTCCGATATTACTCAACAGCACATTAACCCTGTGTTAGCCCTTGGGAGGGACCTTGGTCAAGTCTCGTCTGTCAACGTCCACGCCTCTAAGCAAGTTCTCAAGGCGCGTCTTGCTGCAGCAATGGCCTTTGAGGGTGCCTATCGTGACTTTTTGCTCGAGCAAGGCACTGCGAAACAGCAAGCAGCTGCGTCTTTAAACCTCCTTGCCAAAAGTAGCGATGCCCTTGAGACCTACAGATTTATTATCAACATCCGACAAAGAGAATATGATATAGCGCTCTACTCCAACGACAAGGCCAAAGCCAATTTCGAGAAGAGCAACATGGACATCGCCGCCAAAAGCAAGGCCTTTGAATCCGGTGTTGAGAAGTACAAGAGAGATCAGGAGAAAGAGGCACGGAAGGCAATTCTCAAAGGCGTCTTCTCATGCATCCTAGCAGTTGGTGCCACTATAGCCACCGCAGGGGCTGCGGCTCCGTCTATCGCCGCCGCTGGAGCTGGCGTTGTTTCCAGTGTTGAGAAGGCTGCCACACTGATCCAGAAGCTAAAGGCGGTATATGAAAAGCTCAAGCAGGTCTATGAGAAGATCAAGCCCGTCATCGAGAAGCTTGGAGAGATCGTCGAGACGTCGAAAAAGATGATTGAAATGATCAACACGCTGAAGCAGAACAGCCAAGATACCGATGCTGCCAAAGCCCTGAGACCAGGCAAAGATTCCGCCGAGGTCTCAGACGTGGGTATTGCTGAATGGCAACGATTCAACATCACGGTGCTCGACATGCAAGACTTTCTTCATGATTATGACATTGAAGGAAAGAGAGAGTATTTCATGGCACTCAAGACATTGGTTATCGCCGGAGAATGCTACATCAAGACCCAGGCAAATTTGGTTCAAAAGTGCGATGATCTCGCCATCGTCTCTTTCCAAAGCAAGATGGAAACCAAAGACCAGAAGAGACTAGCCGCAATGAGCTACACATCCGTTGTCAATGAGAAAGTCCTGGATTTGCTCAAGCGAGCCATGTTTGATCGGGTTCTTGCGATACGCACATTCGTTTACCAAGACTTCCAGACATATAGCCTTGCCTATAACTACCACACACTATCCAAAGGTCTGAAGCCATCTCCACCCCTGTTGTCTTAAATTCTACAGAGACTGACTTGCTCGTTACAGATTCGTTGTTTAGGATGTCACCGGTGAAACCAGTGGTTGACTATCTTGACGATGCTGCTGTTCTACAGGGAGCTGTCGTCGGATATGGATCGCAGGTTCTTATCCAGTCACGAAGATTCTGCTTTTCAACGTTATGCGGGTATGAGACGGCAGAAGATCTGAGTGTAGCCTTTGCACGACATGGTTCCATTGAGTGCACCATTGATCCACAAGATGCACAATGGAGGGGTTTCAGTCGAATCAGAATGGCATCAGCGAGGTAGAACTCCCCTTGAGAAGCCCATCAAAGCTTGCTTGCTTAGTCGTGCTGACATTTATATCAAGGTGCTACCTGGAGGGCGTAAGAGTCGCCTCTTCTACAGAACCGACAATCAAGGTCCTTCTTGAGACCAGTGGCCGTTTTTTTGACCGAGATTGCTTTCAAAAAGATGCGGATAGACTCTTGGTTCCTGTTCGAGGATTTGTCGGTGATCCGCGAACCCTTCTCTTTGAATACAAACCTGAGTCGAAGGAAATTGTGACAGATGGTCTTTGGGGTCAAGAGTCGGACTACACAAAGCATACACCTATTACCACGTGGAATATCTCTATTGCCGACTACGCAGGAACAGAGGAGGCTTCCGGTAGCCAGAGGGTAGACGTTTCCGGCTTACAGAGTGTAACTTTGGAATTCACGTGCGATGTGGTGTGGACTGGTTATTGATGAAGCTGCCTCCTGAGGACAAGGCTCAGCTTCATGCCTTATTGTTCCGCCGGGGATATGTTTCAGTACTCAAGTTAGCCGTCATCTTTCTTGACAATAGTCGTCAAATATGATGCAAATATGTGTAGTGTTGAGATTTGCCAGAGCCATAAGAGGTGTTGAACCATTCGCCAAGGTGATCCTGTTGTTAAAATGAAAACCTGACCTAGGGGCATTCTGGCTTGTCGATAACCCACAAACATGGAATCTTATAGTCAATACTCCTGTAAAGGTCTTTGTTAACTGTCTCTTTCGTTGTTGTGCATGCATCTTGTCATTCTGAGGCCCGTGAGGTTTGATGGTACTCTTTGCTGTGCAGACATTATATCTATAAGTAACCTGCCTCATCCAGGAATTCAACTTTTGGATGTATATCACCATCATCCCCAACGACAGAGAATCCCACTTCTCTGCCCATTATAGTCTTTCCATTCACTGTCATGCGGGTAGGCGCCGATTCCACCCAGACGTGCTTGATTCTCTTAGGATCAGGGGGCAAGTCGACTAAACTTGTGTCTTCCATAACATCTATCGCATCCAGCGGTAGTCCATGTTCTATCTCAATCACGCGACCAAGCATCGGGATTATGAGGCTCATTTCCCAGAGACTCTCTCGGGGATATCCCAGAACTGGCAACAAGCGCCAAAGCCCCAGTCTGGTGTCCAAATCACGACATTTTAATGTCGAGAAGGATATAATAGGTGTCCAAGCCATCTCAAACGTGAATTTCGCCGACTTTGGGTCGAGATGCGTACCTTCAGTTGACATGCGCGAGGCCATATTCTCGAGGTATAGGGAAGACGCCACTTTTCCGAGGGTTCTCTTTATCCGTTTGAACGTTTCGAGATACTTGTCATAACCTGTCTCATCTTTCTCAAAGGCCATGTTGATTGCAATGCGACATTTGTCGCGTCGAGCTGCTAGCAGCCAGGGACAAGCCATCTGGGAGCGTTTCTCCTCTGGCGTCAATGAACTTTGCTTGAGTGTGGAAAACAGAGACTGCCAGGTATCCAGCAATGTATTGACCTCTCGCTGCTCATCAAGTAACTCTTTCGTTGGTAGCTCGTTTCTTAAGTCGCCAAACCGGTACTCGTCGCCGAGACGCATAAGACGAATTGTTCGGCTATAAATATCATCCATCATGTACTGCGCATCGAACAACGAAGTAAAGAATTGTGTCACAGGACTGCATAACGAGCCAAGACTTGGATAATCGGCATCTCTTTTGCCAAAGAAAAAAGGAAATAGGCTCAGTCGTCTGTAGACGGGCTGAACGTACTGATTTATCCACTTGTAGTCGGTACAGTTTGCCAGCAGTTGAATTCCATGCTTGCAATGCTGAATAGCGGCATGTGTATTTGACTGCAGCATCTCTATGCCGATAAACAGGATGCACACCACAAGGACAAGTGGTACCTTTTCGGGAGAAGTCATTGGCCTTAATTGACTGATAGCAGCATTATAATGAGACAATATCAATCTCTCACGATGCTGGTCTTGGCCCGCTAGCAAATGAGCTGAGAAACGAGGCAGCTGTTCATAGAGTAGACTAATGGCGACGACAGCATGGCGCACTGCAGGCTCCATGTTGACAAATTGCATGACAAGTGTGCTCCAAAAATATCGATCGTTAGCTCCTGATATACTCGGCCCTGCCAATTCGCAAAAGTACTGTAGGGCTCGTCCTTCATCCCGGTTGCTGATGGCAGGGAACAGACGGTTGATGTTTACCAAGATCCGACTGTCAGATGGTGGCTGCTCTGGACGATAACCGTTGCAACTGCGCCCGGTTGACGTACAACGATAGCAATTGGGTTTAGCCTCGTCGCATTTTACTTTGCGAATTCTATATTTACCAAGTCAATACTAACCGGCCCGAGATATGAGCTTTAGATGTCGTATGTCGACGGGGAACTCACTTGCAGGTCAAGCAACCGGTTCTGACTTTTGCACTTCCTTTTCTGGCCATGGCCTTGGATTTGACTACGTAGATCGAGAGATGATCGCCAAACTAGACCAGGGTCCATATAGTGGGTTTCCTGTACCGAACGGCCTCGGCGGAGAGTGTCTCTGTATAAAGCTGACAGACCTGACGGATCTTTGGCTGGCAAAGTGTGTGGAAAATGGTGAAAAAGGGGCAAGGGAACTGCACAACGGCAGTTGGGTTGGATGATAAAATATGGGGGCCAACTTTACATTCATTAGGTGCATGAAGATCCTACCTGATATTGGACTAGCTGGGCTGATTAACCCTGGCAACATTTTTAAGAACACTGAGATTCCGTGTCAGGTTCTAGAAAGGGAAAAAAGCCCTCAATTTATAACGGTCGTTGTTTCGACAGGACCCTGCTTTGTGAGCTTTGACCTACATAGCGCCAAAAAGACCGTTTAAACGCCGCCCAATTATACATACGTTTCAACTAATACAGATTGCTCAGATTGGATTAATCTGTACTGGGTCTATGTATGATAGAAATTACTTTTACGGATGAGTTTGAGTTGCGATGTAAGTCGAGTTCGCTATCGAGCCGAAAAAGCTACACAGAGCTTGTTTCTAACCATGCTATCAAAACATGTTATGATCACATTCTCGCAGTCGGTTACGCGTATAAGCTTAATCAGGTCCAATGTTGAAGCTTGATATCAGAACCCACGGATCAGTCATCGTCTGCCAATATCATAATTGTCGACATAATGATTGAGAGGGTGTGTACCAGTCATCTTATACATGTATCAAAAGACCATAGACATCAAGTCCAGTATCGCGCCTTTCATAGCCCAAAGCTGCAGGTAGAGACCAATAGCCTGAGCATCATATGACATAAGAAAAACAACATATATAAGAAACACCGGGCTACAGCTGGTGGAATACGCAAAAGGTAATTCTCCGAGCCCATAAGGTATGACACTATGAGACAGTAGAGTAAGGTTATGAGGACATAATAGCTAAATGTCCATTCTACACAGAAACAATTCTGACTTGGATCATCCGGTCAAAATGTATTTATCCACATCACTCAGCCTCCTTGCCCTGATCTGAGTGGTTACTGCATAGGGAACCATAAACTTCAGCCCTGCTTTTTCGCACGGGAACAAGTAGCGGTAATCTCATCCTAGTCACTGCTCGTCAGATTTGGGACCAATTTTCTGTAATTCTTTGCAGTGAATTCTTAACATGCTACTCTGTACAAACTAATTATTTCCTAACAGATTTGGGTGGCATTTGCAACCAGTTTGTGACCTAAGATAACCCAACTCGAATTTAAGTATGAACATCTTCATCCTAGAACCCTAGAAAGTTCGAAAAGGATACTGTGGTTCCATAGAAAGCTTATATGTGATGTTGCTCTAAATTAGTATACTATGCAGCTTCCATAAGTTCCGTGAGCTCCTTGGGTTCTACCTAATAATGAAATTTCGATCACCCGAAAAGGTTTAAATAGAACCCAGTTGTCCTCTCGACGTCTTCAACTAAACCAATCGCGCTTTTCACGCAGCGTGGCTGGTTTCTTGCCTCTTCTTATAATCCTGAGGTAAAGCAAAATGATAAGAGCCACGGTGTGTACCCAAATTGTCGACAACATTGTCGTTGATGCAGTTCTGTTCGTTGCCCATATCGCACGAAAGAGCGTGTGTTCCGAGTTGAGAAAGGTTGATCCTCTGTTAACGGTACAAGAAGCCAGACCAGGCCAGCTTGGCGAGTAACTGCTAAGAATCCTTTTGGATATTTCTCAAGGATACGTTACCTAACATTTGACTAGCCAGGCACTATGACAGGCTCGAAAACTGGGTAGTCTCCATATGTAGGGAGAATCATTCATGGTTTTTGACACTCCACTCCTCAGAGCATCTTATATTTTGTTCTCAAGATCGATCAATCTGGCTTGATGCGTGGCTAGTGTACTGTACTCTGCTCAGCTTGTCCAACCTTTCCTGGCCCCTGCACCTGATTTCTAAACTTATGGCTATGTAGAATATCAAATACGAGAAATAATGGGTAGTATCCGTACTATGTGACGCAACTAAATGTCGGCAAAAGACATCACACATCGGTCAACCCTTGAACCGTTGTTAGCTCCGGATAGAAGCCATGCTATAAGCAAGGGTTATAGCCAACCATGCTGCTTAGTTTAGCCCCATCTTTAAGATACTCGTATTCAATCCAAGGGGAATTTCCCCAATTGGGACATCTCCTGTTCCAAGATAATGGACTATAGTGGATGATTCCACCAATCCTGTATTCCATCCTTATTTTACCTGATATTACCTACTACTTAACTGTGTTGCGATCGCCAATTTCGGCAGACCACAAACCTTTGCATTCACAAATCCTGATCCTTCTAATCTTCACAATGTTACTTCCAAGCATTCTTCTTTCTGTTGCATCACTACAAGTGACAGCTGCTGCAGCCCCACAGTCCCAAGCTCCTACTATCCCTCTTACCTTCAGCTATGGTGGCTATCCTCGGTTTGTTTTGTGTAACCCAACGTCTAGCTAAGACTAATGCCCTGAATTTAGTGTAGAAGCTGAAATCAAATGGGGTACCCCGGGCCAATCTCCCGTCCCTACCATATTCGACACAGGCTCTCCCGGTTTCTGGGTTTTCGGTCCCGATTCTGTCATCAACGATGGCAGCCCAGCACATTTCACGCCAGGCCCTTGTAACAAAACGGTTCAAACATTCTACAATTGGCCCAAGTCAAGCTCTCATTCAAAAGGAGGGGCTGTCAAACCCAAAGACGGACCTCTTGGCTATTCTTACGGTGGTCACGGCAAACTGATCACAGCTCCGGCTCTCATCAACGACACATTCGCATTTGCCAACCCAAACTTTCCCAAATTGACCAATAACCAAGTTGCGCTGGCAAACTATATGCAAGTCGCTCAACGTAATGGGGAGTGCAAGAGACCAGAGTCCGAGTATGATCGCAGTATCCTTGGACTGGCACCACTTCCCGCCCAAGGCTTTGCTGGACCGTCTTTCCGAGATAACTTGCGACTCAATGGTAAAACCAAGTCCTCATCTTTCAGCATGTGGTTCGACAAACAGCCCAAGTCCGTCAAGTCTCCATTTTCAGGCGTAGCTCTCTTTGGTGCCGTTCCTTCGGCCCCCAAGTATACTGGCGAGCTCGTGCGCATCAAACAGAACTATCCAACAGGCCCCCACGTTGGGTACTATTCGGAGCTACCCGAGTTGACAACTACGTCCTTCCGCAATCCTGGCAAGCCAATCAAGATTGGTACAACCGATGCAACGGTTGAGCGATGTCTTCTTGACTCCGGAATGGGTCAAGACAGGCTACCCTTCAGCGAGGATGAGATTATGAAAGCAACAGGCCTGATTCGTCTGGAAAACGCATATGTCTTGGCTTGGAATGGGACGTGTGAGTCCATTCCATCCACTGCATCTTTGAACTTTACTTTTCCAGGAGCGACAGCTGGCAAAAAGGTTACAATTTCTGTTCCTATCCGCAGCTATGCTCGTGGTATATACGACGCACTCGAAAATTATGACGCTTCCAAATACTGTGCCATGAGCATTTCAGGAGATGAGCACGGAAGCTGTACTTTCGGCGCCCCCTTCTTCACGGCTGCTTACGCTGTCTTCCACGATGACAAGAAGCAGATTGCGCTTGCTCAGGGTGGTGTTTCTACTGGTTCTGCTGACAGTTTCGCCGGGATGGGAAAGCTTACTTCTATGCTCCCAGGGTCAGATATCCCCAACTCAGTCTAAGTGATTATCTTTACTATAAACTAGTGTATATAAACAAGATACCATGTAAATTTTAAGTAGTCAAGACAATAAACTAGTGAATTATTGATCAAGATCTTGTCCTCGGATGTGGCTCCAGCACCAAAGGGTTTTCCCTATTCGGAGAATAGATCATGGAGCAAGCAGTGATCCCGCTACTCAAGTCAAACGAGAAACTGAGCTCTCCTGGGATCCCTGATGAGACATCATTGACCCAAAAGGACTGTGACGCTATCTATAGACTGCATCTACCATACTCATGAGCTGCATTCGTCACAAGAGAGACTTGTTGGTAGGCTCATCGTTGACCAGCACATATCGAAACCTAGCCTTGCCTGCTTCAAGGTCTCTCAACACCTCGTTCGCTTTACTCATCGGACGCATCTGAATCCATGGCTTCAAGTTCTTGGCGGCTGCTAACTCAAGCATCTCTCGTATCTCGTCAGGGCTGGCCGTCTGTGTAGACGTCAGTTTGCCCCGGATTGATAGCAGCGAAAAGATGTTAATGGGAATAGGCGCCTCAGGTACGCCGACTTGGACCATGGTGCCGTCCATTCTTAGAAGACCTAGGTACTGCCGCCATGGCATCTAATATGAGTCAGTGAAGGGCCCTGATGCTGAAACGAGGCATTAAGGCTTACATTTGATCCGTCTGCCGTGTTAATAATCAAGTCAAATCTCCGTCTGTTCTTCCTAGCCCATCCCTCTTCGGATGTCGCGATATGCTCGTCCGCCCCGAGAGCAATGGCATCTTCTCTCTTGTCAGACTTTCTTGACAAGGCAACAACTTCAGCAGCACCCAAAGCCCGAGCAAACATGATGGCAAAATGTCCTAAACCACCGATACCAATAACTGCGACTCTTCTCCCATTTGCTCCAAAATGCTTCAGTGGTGCAAAGACAGTGGCTCCAGCGCACAGCATCGGGGCCGCGTCTTCTGGAGCCAGGCCAGGAGGAATCTTGACGACAAATCTAGACGGACAGCGATGATACAATGCATAGCCACCGGTCGATGACGCACCACATCTGTGTCTGCTACCATAGGTATTGACACCCTTAGAACAGTAGTTGTGGAGGCCGTTGGCACACTCCTCACAAGAGCCGTCACGTTGGAAACAGGCGTCGCTCTGGGCACCAACGCCTACAAAGTCTCCCACTGCGATGTCGTCTCCAGCTTTGGAGCCTACGCGTACAGCGACGCCAACAATTTCATGTCCAACGACAATGGGGAATCGAGTGTTACCCTGGATTGGAATCTTGATTAGTTTCAGACTTGAAATTGAAGAGGGAAGAAGCTTACCCAGATATCTTGGGCAGTATGGTTATCAGTTCCGCAAACACCGCAGTGGGTGATACGGATCTCAATGTCAGTATCTTCGAATGGTTTCATGTCATATTCCTTCCAGGTCATCTCCTCCTTTTTGATGGAGCTCTCTGCAACCCAACCCTCAAACTTCTTGTTTGTAACCATGGTGATGATGATCTTACTAGCTTTTGCTGCGAAAGAGGTGACTCAAGGTGGGTGCAATTCTCTGCTCGGGTTGCTGTTAAAGTCTTTCTAACAAAGCCAGTTTTTGACCTCAGGCGATGCATGCTTTGTAATCATCAGCAGAGATCGTCGTGACGTCAAGTATTACCTAGAAATGTTCGGACTTTAATCTTTATTTCCACTAATCATGTCTCGGTTACAGAATCCAGCTTGCCAAGTTCTTTGCCACCCTCCGAGGTTCTGCATTATCCGTTGCCAGGAATTTGCATAAAGATTTGAGAAGGCTCGATTATTTGTGCCGCTTTCAGAGTTTCAGACTGACTGCAAAGTCAAAATTCATCATGAATTACAGAAAGGCAGTTTGAGTTACTATGTGCCGCCTCTGCCCGAGAAGTATGTTTTTTCCACATAGATAAATAACACAGTTTTCTTCTAGCATTTACACCTCAATGCTTACACGATTGGTCATCTGAATTACATGTGTTTTTTCTTGTTTTTTTTTTCCACTGGCTATACTGTAAGGTATAGAGAGGGAGGTGGGCTGCGAACTGCCGTAACAATCCATCTATACAGCTGAAAAACCCTGGGCTCATGATTGTCTTCCTATTGGCACGACTTAATTAATCCTGGAAGTTGAAATGATCTGATGCTGTTGTCTGCCCGAGCATTGACTTTATTACATAGTTTTAACTATTGCGTATAGATAGGCCAAACTGGAATTTTCTTCTCTCTATTTCTTTTTTTTTCTCTTAACAATAGTTGGTTGCTTTGAGTTTCACGAACCCCGACTTTCAAATACGAAAGATTATCCACAGGGTTGGGGGCCTTGCAGGGATGAAGTGATAATACAACGTAGCTGAGATAAAGATCGTGTGATTGGTCTCGTAACCGCCCATGAGACTGATCTTTGCTGTTTGTAGAGACATATCCTCACGATGCCATAGGAGAGAGAAATTTGGAGATCACGAGCCATTTTGGAACATCTGAAGGGCAGCCTCTGATTCAAGAAACTCTTTGTCCCTCAGAACCCCATACCACCGTGGCACAAACAATCAATATGGCTCTGAAGCTGGCTACACTGATTTCCCTCACAACTCCTGTCCTGTCTCAGACTGTCAGCATATTTCGAGATATCCCTCCCAGTGTCAATCAGTGCGTTCGACCATGTCTCTTTCGCCCCAACAACCCCAGCACTGACCTTGGTGACGTTTTGGAGTGTGGCACACCCTACCAAGAAGATTGTTTTTATCCAACAGACAATGATAAAGCCGAGATTGTCAGCCAGCATATCGACAGTTGTGCACAGGCGAGCTGCTCCAGGGAGGATGTGACCCAAGATGCGGAGACCATGAGGTCCTACTACGCTTCATATTGTATGGGGAATGGATATACGGCAGACTTCATGGAGGAGTGGTACACCAATACCGAAACAGGTGCTATCACAACCACTGGCCGAGCTGTTTGGGGATGGGCAACACCTACTGGGCCAAGAGCGAGGTTGTTCGATGAAGACGATGCGACAGCCACTATCACCGCTATCCCCAGCGCCGCAACGAGTGATGATGGAAGAAATCCCGATGGGCTTCCTGATCTGGATATGGAGGGAGATGGGGACAGCAGTGGCGTGTCTCCGAGGGCTGAATTACTTCTCATGGGGTTTCCTTTATTGGCAGTGTTGCTCCAATGGGCTTGACTGGCGACGTTGGAGTGGAAAGGAATCAACTTCTGTTGAGAGCATGTCCGCCCATAAGCTTCAAGTTAGAAGAGACTTCTATTGGTGACAATGAATGATCAGCCTATCTCTAAGCCACTGAATGACATACGCCATGAAAACATCTCTATTGCTTACAGAAGCCGGCAAAAGCGACCACATTACCTGAATGTTTGAAAGCTGCAACTGATCGACAGATATGATATTCGATAACAAGAATACCTTGTGTCATCAACGTTTTTTCGTCTTGATATTACTTTCAAAATGCTTATCCTCCCTGCTCAGTACTCGCCCTTTTCATTGAATTATCCAACTCTAACGTACGCGCAACTCTGCCTTGTCATTATCAACACCACTCACCAAGGCACACACTTCTTTATCCCGACCTGCCGTCTTGGCTAACTCCTCCACGTCTTTATCCTTGAAATCCTTGCCACTAGCTGCTCGGATGATATCCTGCGTGTCGGGAGAAACCACCTGCGATACAGCCTGCCAGGCATTACCCAACAGAGAAGATTGAGTGCGCTGCGCAAATAGCACCATTGCGGTAGCAGTCAGAATAAAGTGCGCAATTATGATGACTATAACCACGATTAAACCTTCCCACTTCTGCGGGATGAGCACATCTTGGGCATGAATCGTCGTGATTTTACGAGTAGGATCGAAGTTGGGCAGCCAGTCGTAGTACAACATCTGATAGAAGCGGAAGACAACAGCTTGTATGGCTTCCGCTGGATCGCCAGTCCGATGGAGGATGTTTTGAAAGACGGCGGCGTGCTCCGGATGGGTAGGCCAGATGATTTGGGTCAGGAACGCGTCCATCATAATCCTGCCTGCTAAGCTCCAGCTGCCCAGGGCTGAGAATTCAAGGAGTGTAGACCAGAGCAAAGAGTATGCTCTCTGAACCATTGCTCTATTATCCAGATCCGTCCAAAGGTCCGGGCCAGAGTGAACTTCGAGGTCTAGGATCCCGCGTCCTCTCGTATCATCATGAGGAATCCCAACGCCAAGCTGCTCCAGAATGCCTGTACCATTCTCTGTGGCCATCAAAGTTGACCACTCGGCGAGAAACTCTGGTTCGGAGGCAATAGCTCGTCCAGTCATGGTGACATTGTACTTGTGAGGTAGGTTCTGGCTGATATAGCAGACGGTAGCATTGAATACCTGAGTGCCTTCGACTGTATAGGCCATTGTCCAAGGCCCATCTTGTCGAAATGTCAAGTTGCCTGCCTCGATAGGAATTTTCGGTGTGGTTAACTTTCCAGTCCCGTCCTGGATTGGGGCTGTGCCGTTCAAAATCAGGCCTGAGTTGACGAGCAGAACCGAGTTGAAGCCATAAGCCCAGCCTGAGAGGGGGTTCTCAGTACCGTTTTCGATGGGCACAGTATTCGCTGTACTGCTGCATAAAGAAGTTGGCAATATAAACGGATGTGTGTCAAGCCATCCGTGGTGGATTCTGCAGGTCATCTGTCCAAGCCTGCTCGCGTCACTTCCAAGAAAGTCCGTCTGGTTCTCAACGGCTATCGTGGCATTGAGATACAAGCCGCCAGTGGCAGAACCATCTTCCAAGTTGTAAATAAGATCAACATTGTCCAAAGTTGGTGCAAAACAGGCAGTTCGCTGGTTGACGACGACTGCAGGCCCGGCGTAGTACTCAAGAGTAGCTCTATCTTGAGGGCTGTCAAATGGAAGTATAGCCCGATAGACGTCACCTGTATCAACAGCATTCTCGGTTCGAAGGTCTGTTTTCATCTCATCGGGACGGGACTCGGCAAATCGCCAATGAGCCATCGGCCTTGACTTCCAATATGAGATGCCGTTGAAAGGGAAGATCTCTGGCGTATCAAAGCCGATAGCTTTGATGTTTGTAGTTGACGGGGCCGAGATTTGGTCTTGGCCAAAGTCAAAGAGGAGGATCGTCGAAGTGAAAGTCGAAATCAACGCGATGAAAAACGCAGAGGCAAGGATGACAAAGTAAAGCAGACCTGAGGAGCGGCCAGCAAGACAATGTCTCCAGGCTGTAGGGATGAGATCGGTTGGGCCAGCACTAGAACTTGAGGCTCTCTGGATGGACAGCATGGCCAAGTCACAGAAGCGACTGCCGGTAGTCTCTAGGATTAAAGCCGCCATCGCCGCTGCTGAAAGTCCGATCTGGAAACCCATAGACACTCGAATAGTTGCGGAACAGATGGTGACGAGTCGTGTAGACCAGTCTTCAAAGACAATCACATCCCAGAATTCAGCTCGATGGTGACGACCCCTTGCCCTATCGGCACCTTGCCACAGAAAGATAAGCAGCGCAACGGAAAACAGAATGGCAGCTGTGCCGACGGTGAGAGCTACCATTCCAAGCAGACCGATTCTGTGCCACCATTGGTGATTCCGTGGTTGCCGTGGTGGGACAATAAATGCTGTTTGGGATCGCAATGGCCTTTCGTTGATGTCCAGTCTCCATTGGTCCGACTTGTCCAGAGATTCAGCTTGACCTTCTTCTTTGTTGATGGAGTTGGCCGCAACATGACTCGTGGCATGTCCTATGCCGTGCTCGTGCACCTCAGAATTGCCAACTGCTGCATATCCAGCCATGAGAGTCGTATCGGGTTGTGCCAGTCGAGGAGAGGTAGGGGGTTGGAAACTGACTGTACGATCGAGCGAGGGCAGAGATTATATCTCACCAACTCTTGTACAATATTGGCCTTTTGGAGTGTTTTAACATCAATGCATGCTTGCACAAGGGTGATAGCAAGTCCTTCTGCAATTAATAGTGGAAACTTTTGATTGCTATGTAACCCTTTTGCTTATGGTACAGCACGCTAAGCAGGGTTCCTAGATCAACACAAGATATTTGATAGGCTGGCTCGCTATCGGTAATGGAGCCTCGGACTATGAAACGGTATAATGCCAGCATGTGGTCTAATTTTGTAGGGCTGGACTCGATATTGGGGAGCGACAAGTTTATATCGCTTAGAGAGCGGTACCCTCAGAGGGCCTAGGGCGTTTATTCCCGTCACATCATTTTCTTCACTCCTCAGTCTTTAGTCCAATGAGTAGCTACGCCAGCCCTGCGACGTATGGGTTCGCCTATGAGATTAGCGTCGAGAACTGCGAATAGTTGGTGTTTTTTTGGTAGAACTCCCCAGCCACCTCATGGAGCGCTTTCTTCAAGTAGACTAGCCTCTCTCCTGATATTGGGACTTTGTCGTGCGATGTTGCATAGAGTCGATGGCCCTTTAATTGGGTGGAGTGCAGTCACAACTCACAACTCGCAAACACTGAGCTGCTTTCATTTCTTCTTTTCCCTTTCTTACATGCAACCCTACAACATTGTCTTAACGCCTCGCAGGCCGATATGACTTCATCTGATGTAAGTCATCGGCATTCAACCGGTATCTACAGCCAAGCCAAAGTCATCACGTAACACCATCGCCCTTCGATAAGGGCTTCCACATCCTTAACTAGCTAATATGTTTCTATAGACTATCAGACTAAAGAATGAAGTTTGTACTAAAGATCCTTCAACAAGGCTGTTTATGTCTTTGTCTTTTACCTTGATTAACTTCTTGCCAAAACCTTATGAATACTAGCACCAGCTGAAAAGTCTGGACTACAGTCAGTGTGCCCATGTTCACGGTGAGAGGCGGTGCTGAGTCCAAGCCCAGCTCTGTTTCAGGCAAAATGAGTTGCGTGGTGAATTTAGTTTCAGGCTAGAAGATGCAGTTGGAGCGCTTACACACAAGCAAAAGCCAACTGGCACCCACGGTAGGCCCCTTTGAAGCCAAAACGACCGAGTCGCGGCGTGGAATTCACCAGAAAATCCCCAAAGAATCGCGAAACAAAAACAAACAACGGATAATGAGAGCAATATAGGTCAAAAGAAATCTTCAATGTCCGAGATCATAGAGGCAGAAATACTAGCTAGGCGTGACAGAATGGTAAGCTATAAATGACTCTAAACCTCCTTGTGAGGCTGGCGTTAGAAAGCCAAACAGACTACAAGAACCGACTGGGTTACTCAACGCTGTTAGAAACACCTGCTTCTTAGATAGAAGGGTGAGCTGGACGGAATAGGTCGAGATTCTCGGGCAAGTAGAGAAAACTACTGCTACGCAAGAGCCATGAGTAGTGGCGCCTGATCTATCAGTCCACTTGCGGGCGAGTAAAGAAGCAAGCAGGGCAGTCATTGTCCCAATTCGTGAGTTGTCCGGAACTGCCGGCACTCGGAAAATAGCTAACATGGTGCGATGAAACTTGACCTATAGAACCCTTGGCCAATGACCTTCTGGGCGTCGTGTGTGTGTGTGTGCTGGTACAAGAACGCTAGCTGTGTTTGAGACGCGATAAACGCTTGCGGCAAAAGAATGGCATGATATTGTCGTATTGACTGAACTCAATGAAATCGGCCCGTAGCAAGTCCAACCAAGTTTAGTGATGGAAGTCTTTTCTGGCTATTCCTCCTCAGTGTTAAGATCTCCCTCAGATTTAAAAGTACTACTAATAATAGTAAGGATATATTCACTTTTACGGCCGACTATACAAAACCGTAAAGTCAGGTCCTTCACCGCCGAAGTCAGTCTGGACTCTTCTGATGCCCCCTAACCTACTTGTTTATGTCGCCTGTGGTGATACTATCTACTCTCAGCACATGGCCAGTTTATTTGGGGTTTTGTTCAAACAGATAGACCCCCGTCATGTCTCCAAGAGGTAGACAAATGCCACATACCTCAAGATTATTCAAAATCTCAAGGTCCCTTATGATTCCCTCTCTGGCCACTACACTTTTGAAACACCTAGGCGCTATTAATTCCATAACGGCGATGGAACTAAGACTTATGTGTCTACTGTAACATTAAACTCCAGTTATCTATCTGCTCTGCGTTGAACTCTAGGCCATCTTCTACTAACAGGCCAAAGCTACTTATGCATCTTCCCTTTCTTCGTTTACGGATCTTTCATCTTTTTCAATTCAACGCAAGGGTCTCAAAAGTCTGTATAAACCTGATTTGTGCGGGCATCTGGATTTTGGTCAAAGTCTCTTATGAGACTAGGTAGTAGCTGCTACCCTCCTTTAGGAAGCTGATGACATTCAAGCTTTCTGACCAGCACCGCGATCTTGTAGCATACGTTACAGCACTAGCTTGAAAACTGGGTTTGTGCAATTTCAGCTTCTAACCTTGACGAGTATCCCGCCGAGATGGATGAAGATCGCGTATGCAAAAAGAACGAGATACCTTCTATCTCTGTAGTATGCCAAAGGTATTTATAGGTCGGCTATGTCCATAGCAACTCTACCCATCCAACTCCTGTTCCTCCACTACAATCAACCCATTCATCAAAACTTGAAACTGCCATCATGAGATTCTTCCTTCCCGCCATCGCCCTCATGGGGTAGGTTCCGAGGTCTTGACCTCGTTATTGCTGGCTGACAAGTTGTTATAGTATCTCCGGATGCCACGCTGACTTTGCCTACTGTCGTGGAGTTACTCAGGACCTTGGCAAGAGCCTTTGCGATAGAAGAGGTGCAACATGGGTTCAGAGAAACGATCTGACCAGGCAGCAGAGTCGGTCAGAGTGGTATGTAAGTAATAGGCTGAAATCACTGCTCCTTCAACCTTGCTCTAACATCAATCCAGTGTGGTCTCAGTGGCAAAACTTGGTATCTTGATGAAGAGTGCGCCAAACAGTATGGTAAAAGCTTCAAAGCTGTCAGTATGTCTTACCATTATTATGCCTTTCTGGTAACGGGTGGTGGACTAACTTCCTCTGTAGATATTGCATGGCCTTGAAGGCAAGGCGAGACTAGACGAGTTTGATAGTGGGAGAGGAGGAAATGGAGTTTGTTCGCCAGGACGTG
The DNA here is from genome assembly GCA_021655885.1 of Fusarium abutilonis. NCBI lineage: Eukaryota > Fungi > Ascomycota > Sordariomycetes > Hypocreales > Nectriaceae > Fusarium > Fusarium abutilonis. Next base: position 224,532 of record JAJJWN010000146.1, on the reverse strand, counting down.
AGCTGTTGGGATTTGTACCGAGCGGTAGTAAACTTTTAGGATCTAATCAAGGAAGTTTTCTGCGAAGAGAAGTTCCTCGATCCAATCAGGCAGTCATGTGGTTCCCTCTTGATCTAAATGGACAACAAACGCTAAACTTCCTTTTGTTAACGGGGAAGTCCCTATTTATAATGAGCTAAGCTAAGCGTACTTGAAGTAAGTAGTAGTCTTTTCTGTGCGGCTGGAGTTAAAAGGACTATGACAATCACTCGCGACCGGGAAGCACCACGTAGAGGTGGCAGATGCTGATAAATACCGGGCTATTTGGTCCGCGTCACGGTCTAGAAAAGAGAACCCAAGGGAAAAAAGAGAGGAGTGCTGCAAGCCCATCACAAGATGGTCAAGAGCACCATATTATGTCGGATAAAGATAGTGGCTATTACGGCCGCACGGCTTCTCTCGGATCCGAGTCCCTTCTCGCTAGTCCGGAGGAGTTGGATCGCGGCCGGTCAAGACAACGCAGGGCCGTCGTTCCCAGACGGAGGCCGGCACGATAATTATCCGAAAACGAAACCTTACGCTCCAATACTCTTTTTTGCGTCCGTCCCTGAAAAAATGTATGACGTCAAGTTACATTCGTGAAAATGACAAGACTGCATCTGGTTCTGCTTGTGTGTCTCCTTTTGGCTGGACACGCGTCTGCCTTTGGAGCTGGTAAAGTGGCCGGTAATAGCGAGTTCAATGGCTATGTTTGGCGTCATGGCGATATCGCAGAGGCGCTTCGATATCTCCCCGTCAGTTTCGTGACACATTTTCGCTTCTCAACCCTCGAAAGACGACAAATCTACTTTGGCAACTGGCTTCGCGACTTTTCTCAAATCATCGACACGACAGGTCTCGAAAATGTCCCTGAGCCGGTGCTGAGGGCTATTGTGAGCATCATGGGCTTTCTCGAGTTCGGCTTCGCGACAGATGAGTTCGACGTGACGCGCGAACGGCTGGGATGTTACACTCACGTTGAGCATATTGATAATCCCAAGGGCTACCCAAACAACGCCAAGGAGATTGATGAGAGATTGAGAGGACCGTTGAACCCACAGGAGTTGGAATTTGACCCAAAGACAGGCATGAAGAATTACATCGCCAACTCTGGCAAGGGTTGGGACACGTCTGCCGATTACGTGACGAGACAACTGCGTGAGTGTATCAGACTGGGGCGTGATAAGAATCCAAGGTCCAAGAAGGAGGCTTTTATTCACCTCGGCGCTGCGCTACACACACTCGAGGACTTCTCAGCGCATAGCAACTTTACTGAGCTTTGTCTTCATGAGCTTGGCGAGCATGACGTGTTTGCGTTTGTTGGTGATGCGTGTCGCGTCAAGACCCCGGGTTGGAGAGGCAGAATGGTACCGCCTATCGTGACTGGGACCTTTGGAATGCTGGACATCTTCCACAGTCTCCTGGGTGAGGCTGATGACATGGCCGTGCTGCAGTGCAAGGGATCACTACAAAGCTTGGAAAATGTACCGAAACTCGTCACATTTCTGTACATGTCATATGCTGACTTATCATAGGAGATGAATATCGGAGAAATCGCATTTCAGCATCTGTACGACTTGCTCAAAGCTGCCATTCAGGCTCTGAGTAAATTGGCGGCTAACACCGCCATCAACGACCCGATTCTACAACAGCTGGAGACTGTACGCGTTCTTTTTCAAAAAGCAGAGGATGACAAGAAGAGCACAACTGCCGAGAGCAGTCTCGACGCCAACCAACTCTGGCAGACTATTGAACCAATCTTCGCCCTTCACGATCGCATCAAGAAATGGATTCAAGAACGCACCGAGCAACACAACGCTGAGCCGCTTTCGGATGAGTCAAGTACACAACTCGCCAAGTACACGGATCAACTCGTCTTCAAGTATCTCTCCCTCATGATCGAGAGCTCCATCGTGCAGCTCCGCAACGCTCTCAAGGCCGCTAAAGACCGTGTCGATGCGGAAGCTGCAAAGTCCACTTCGGCTGAGGTATATCAAGACGGCCATGGCTCCGACCCAAGTCACTCAGACATTTCCAAAGACCACTTCAGCAACGTTCTCAACCAGCCAGCCGGTCTCGTGTCGACAGTCACCACCAACTGGACCACCCAGCAAGTTGTCAAGTGCTGGGATGACCCTTTTAGAGATCAAGAAGAAACTATTCGCGAGATTCTCACCATTCTACATCACCCCGCATTTCCCGGCCGTGACAAGACGCCAATCCAAAAACACATGTTCAACTCAGTGAAGGAGTGGTGGCATCACAACACACCCGAAGAAAAGGACAAGATTCGCGGGATGCTGACAAGGGAAAGCGTCAGAAACCGCCAGCACGAGAACCATACACTGACGTTGAAGGACCTGGAGGGCAAGAAGAAGGGCGTTGCTATATTCCCTGGCTCGAGGCCCAAGCTCAGAGAGAGGCCGGCAAGGCCGTCTCCGCTAACCTGGGCTGTCAGTGAAGCCAAAAGCGACGTCAAGTGGATGTTCGGGGCTGTGAAAAGGGGAGCAAGAGATCCTGTTACTGCTATCTTTTTCATCGGGAGTGGCTTATACATGCTCTTTGCTGAGATGATTCTGGTCTTTTTTGGTGTTTTTAGCAGGTTAGCTAAATCGTTGAGTAGATGAGACCTTGGAATAAACCCTCAAGATAGACCTGGCTTAGTATAGATGCAACGTTTGTGAACTTCCCAGCTCTAATTGGAGCGAATAAATTAGTTGAACTCAAACTCTATCCGCCTCGAAAGGGGTTGTACATAGTATAAACACAGCTTGTAACGTAGTCTATCTGGAACCCTTCTACGTCATCCCATACAAGCATAGCATTGGTATACTGATGCATTATCTATGATTATGTTTGGGCTATATGGATAAAATTGGTATCTGTATGACTACCAAAGCTCGTGTAGCGTATCTCAAGCAACCTTGGAAATCTTAAAGCCACCAGGTAATCGAGTCTGGAAAATTCCTTTAGGGTCGTATTTCTCAGCGACCTTTCGAATGAACTCAACATTCTCCGAGCCGTACGTAGAAAGGGGATCCTGCGTAAAGTCCGCATAGTTGAGATACTCCCAGTCCACAGCGGCACCCAGATCAACGCTATACTGCTGGATCGTCTGGCGGAAACGAACCATGCGCTCACGAGCAATCTTCTCCTGCTCCTCACCGTTGATCATCAGCTGTACTTGAAACATGACGGCGTTGTCCTTCTCACGGTCGAGGCCGACGACGTTGCCACCCCGCTCGAGGGAGTGCTTGGAGAAGATGGTTGGAATGGCCTGGAAGATGGCATGACAAATGAAGTCACCGTCGGGGGACTGGGCTTTCCAGTCACTGACGAATTGCCGGTGGAGGTCGAGAGCCTTCTCGTACAAAGCTAGCTTGTTCTTGAAGGTTATGGCGAACCAGACGTTACTGATTCAACTTAGTCTTGGTGTTACAAATGAGGCTGTAAATACTTACCGGTACCCAGCTACAAGCTCGAGCTCTATAGTCATGTTGCGGTGGGTGTCTTTGCGCAGGTTGGACGTCTCATACGGGATCTTCCAGAATTCGTCCAAGGCCTTTGGCGCGACTACACCGGTCGTGTCTTCATACGATACCGTGATGCCAATCTCGCCCGCTTGAGGTGTGTAGCTCCAGAAAGGAATAACGGATCCGTCCTGGTAGTTTTCTATATTATCAGTCCAGTTCTTATAGGCTTGAACATGTGCATCTGTGGTGTTGGTCGAGTACGTGACGAGGCCGCCCCAGAGAAGTGGTGCGTCAAAGGCCTGCACGTCAAAGCGGGTGACGATGCCAAAGTTTGTGGAGCCACCCTTGAGAGCTTTCCAGAGGTCTGAGTTGTGGTCCTTGTTAGCATTGACGATGCGTCTAGTCAAACGTTAGTAGTGAATGTCGATTGTTAATACATCCAGTACCTACCCATCGGCAAGGACAACCTCATAGTTGACGACCTGATCACAGCCGAATCCACGACGAGCAGTGTAGAAGGTATTGCCGCCTCCAGTCAAGAATCCAGCGACACCAACCGTCGAAGTACGACCGCCAGCAGCAGTGACGCCAAAAGGTTCGAGGGCCTCGTAGACGTCTCGCCAGATGGACCCTGCCTGGATCTGAGCAACCTTCGTCTTCTTGACGTAGGTGGTCTTGTTCATCAAGCCTAAGCATAGTTAGAAGCCTGTTTCATGTTAATGGGCCAATGGTAGAACGAACCTAGGTCGATAGTCACACCATTATTGACTGCAAGTAATTAGACATGCCCGGCATAACAAGCCCAATAAGCCATCAGCAAACTCACTGTTATTAGCTGCCCATACAGTATGACCACCACTTCGGATCGCGAAATTGCACTTGGTGGCATAAGTCAAGGTCTTGATAATGACAGATACATCTTTGGCAGTTTCGGGCTGCACGATGCAGTAAGGCTCCAGCTGTGACGAGACAGAAAAGTACGACTCGGTACGAGTCTTGTAGCCGTTACTGTCGGGGTAGTAGACGTTCCTCAAACCCGCAGCTTCAAGCGCAGCGCACTGGGACAGAGGGTTAGTGAATGATCCCTGATGACAAAGGGGTGTGCACAGGGCTTACGCAAGTATCCATGGCGATAGCATCTACAGCAGACGAGACTGTTAGAAGCGTCGCGGCCCAAGCCAATACTGATGTACTTGACTTCATACTTGAGATGAAACCGACGATGTGATGTGAGGTTACCCTGAGATCGTAAACCGCAATAGATCTGAAGGCGAGACGAGCCTGTGCAAGAACTTTGTTTCTTTTTGATGGAGGGCAAGATCGTCCTCGGCAGATATGGTTTGCGAGAAAATCACGCAGATGGAGGTGACATGCTGAAGGAAGATGATTTGCGATTGGCTATTACACGAGCCGAGAGGCTAGAATTCAACATGGGGATTCTTGCTATTACTGCTCTAGATACAAATGTCGGTTCATCCTTGCGTGGGCGTGGTAGATCTTTACTCGTTTGCGACATTGCCGGTCCCAGGGTCTACGTATCCCACACGTTGTGGTACCTACATGTTATGTGCAGTCTGCAAACAAGTTTGAGACCCAAGGATTGTGTTACACTGAAGACGCAAATTTTATTTAATTAAAATCCAGCCGTACCCAGTTGAACAGGGTTTGAGGAAACTTCCGCCCAGTTTGTTAGCCCGGAAATTTTCAGGATTAGCTTGGATCCATGAGTATTGAAGGATACATATTATAGCATCATCTAAAACGCTGAGGGGACTCTGGCACCACTCAGGGGAACTGACAGAGGCACTACGTTCCACTACTACCCAATATGGTGACAAGGCTAGAGTTTGACTCCGAGTGTATGCATAATCTGACAGTATAGACTTGGGTTCCTCATGAATAAATACCTGTCGGCTCTCCTTGACCTCCCTTCGTATTCGGCCTAACTTTATCCATAAAGTTTCCAAGGGTTCCTGTCTTGAACAGGGGGATACATACCATGACAGGTGAGTAACCCTCGCTGCCCGCGCAAGTGGCGACGTTACATATTTATTCCACTGCAGAAGCAGGCCATATATCATGATACCCCAAGGTTACATCGGCAGTCAATGACGATCTCGGGACCACGAGTCATTGGCCATGTCCAGAGGACAGCGACAGGTCAGCCAAACCGTGTCTTCTCTTCTGTTGACGACTTCCTCTCCCCTTGCTCAAGTGAGACTCGTTAGGGAAGATCAGCAGAAGTAATTGTATCCATCCGAGCGGCCCGTGTCGGCATGAACGGTTTCCCCGAAGATTAAAGATGTAACCCCGGCGGGCCATAACCATTCTATGCCCAAATATGACAGGAAAAGGGATACAATATAATTTCCAGGGATACTTGAAGGCTTTACTGCCCAGTTGACCCTCAACTATCGTATAGATCTGGACATATCCCCCAGTCTTTCCTTTCGTTTATCTGGCCACGGCATCTCATCGAGTCATGTCATTTCCTATTGTTAATGGCGTCGAAGTTGCGGTGCCACCACCCGAGGGCTACCAGGTCGACTTTGATAACCCTCAGACGGACGCGTACATGGTCAGGAATGCGTATTGGATCTTTGGGTTTGAGTTTGCGATTGCAACCATATTTCTGGGCCAGCGAATGTACACTAATGCTGTGCTGTTGCGCAAGTTTAAGCTAGATGATTGTAGGTTGATTGAGATGTGAATAGTTTCGGATCTAACTTGGTTTACAGATCTGATACTATTCGCCTGGGTATGACGAACGAAACGATTCAAGTTCATCTTGGAGCCACGCAACTGATCGTCCAAATAGATTCTTTCCATCGCCGCTCAATCATGTCTTCTCCATGCCTACAGCCATAAACGTCTCGGTGTTCATGCCTGGGAAATGACGGTAGATAATTACACCGAATCTAACCTGGTATGTTGGCTCGCGGACAAATCGATCTCAGGCCAAGGCTCACAGTCTATCAGCTTGTCATGTGTACGACATTAACGTACATACCAACAACAATTCTATCGAAACTCACCCTCTGTTTCTTTTACTACCGCCTCTCTCCGTCGTTGTGGTATCAGTATTCGGTTTACTTCACCGGGTTCGTCTGCACGACTAGTCTAGTCGGCATCTGGTTCAGCGTCCTATTCGCCTGTAAACCCATTGCCGCAGGTTGGGATGTGAGACTTTCGCTCGACGCGACTTGCATTAATCGCCCTCCCGTCTACATCACCCAAGCAGCATTCGGCTGCGTTACCGACCTCATGCTACTGGTGCTACCGATCCCAACTATCGTCGGGCTACAAATGTCGACTCGACAAAAGATCGGCGTGGTTGCCCTATTCGCTATCGGTTCGATTACCCTCGTCACATCCGTTGTTCGATTAGTTCTGCTGTTGCCGAGCTTGTCGAATCCCGACCAAAGTTGGTCTTTGGCAGAAGGTTGTCTCTGGGTGTAAGTTGTTATCGAGGATCCATCCTTGTAGGTCTAGCTAACGCATTGCAGAATTATCGAGGCCAACCTACTCATCATGTGTGGCTCGCTGCCAACACTACGCGTGTTTCTCAAGCACGTCGCCCCGCGAGTTCTGGGTGACAGAAGCAGCAAAAAATCGACCAAACCAAATAGCGGAAGTGCGAGCTTCGGACTACACACCTTTGGTGGTTCGAATGGCCCTCGACGCAAATTTGATACACTGGTGGAGCTAGAGCACGATACAAATTTCAACAGGGTGAGCTTGCGGCCAGAAGGAGTGGGCAAGACAGACATAAACATATATGGTGGTCGATCAGATGAGTCGCTGGGGAACAACACCACTGGAGACAATGAAAGCGAGGACGGTATACTGCAGACTCGTACAACGACTGTTCATTATGCTCATTCGTAGGATTCGTTTCAAAGCTCGAAGTAGTATTTGAGGATCGGGCATTGATGAAGAACTGCTTCTATTAATATATCCTTTTCGCTTACCTATAAACAGTCGGACTAGGCCTTATATCAACGCTTAGGAATACTGCTCAGACATCACATATCTGGATCCAGGAACATGAAGGCTGCCATCAAGCAGCTGAGTTTCTTATGTTGCTAATCTACATGACAGCCAGCGATTTATTTTCCCTCTTTCCAAAACCGATCCAACGCGTCCTGACGAACTTCATATGCCCAATGGTGGCACGTCTGATGCACTACAGGGCTCACATCGCCGCCATTCTCATCTTCGCCATCAACGTCCGCAAACACAGTACGTATCCCTAATGCCACATATTTCTTGAGCAGAATTCGTCGCCAACGGCCCGTTTCACCTACGCACTTTCTCCAACGACTGATCTGGCGCTCATCGTCGGCGCAACGGCGACCCATCCAATAACGGCAGTACCACTGGAACCATCCTCGAACATCGTATCCATGGGCAATCCAGCCAGCGGCCTCCCATTGTTCAATACTCTGGCCGCATGAGACACCGTATTTGTTCACCTCGGGGTTGTACGAGGCACTGGTGAGGTATGTATCCACGTCTAATCCGGCTACCCATGAGGCTGGAAGCTCTCTCCAGTCATCTTGGATTGTGATGCCGAGATGCTTTGAAAACAGTGGCCGCCAGTATGATCCACCAAAACTTCCCTCGCGCATGATCTCCTGGGGAGATTTGTTGGGTTGGAAATGAGGATGGGACTCGAAATGGAACGTGCCAGCTGCGTCACGGAAAGGCTCACCAGCTTCAGGTTTCCATGCTGTCCATCCAACCACGGTGGATTCGACGTCCTTTTTCGAACCTACGTTGGAAGTCGTGTGAGTACTCTTCACCTCGATGGAAGAAGCGCCTGTTGATGAAGATGTAGTTGTACCAACTTCCTCATAGTGTTTCTCAGTTGGTCTTGTGCTTGATTGGGCAATACGCTTAGACTTTCTTGTAGGGGCGCCTGGTACATCTGGTTTCTGTTTGCGTTTGATGCTTTTGCTTTTATTGTCGAGTTCAGGAACGCGAGGTCCAATCTTGGGTTTGATATTGTTGAGTAGAGTCTGGTTCCGCTTGATGTTTTCTTGTCGACGCGCTGCAAAGTCTGCCATTGGGACGAGTTGGTCCTGCTGATGCATGTAACTCTATGAGGTCGTAAAGGATACAGTAGCAACTGATGCAAATTTCTTTCGTAATTTAGCTATAAATCCACTACGTCATAGCGGCTGAGCTCAAGGTGGTCACCTGACTGTCAGATGGCAATATCTAGGACCTACAAGAGGTCAGTTTGAGTCACTATCTCTATTAGCCATAAATCACCTCTTTGGTACATCTAAACATTCTTATCCCAGCTACAGAAGTCTACAATCTGATGGCTAATTTCTGGCCAAGCGCCCCAACGAGAGTTTGCATATAAACAACGATTAATGGCAGTACTTTTGCTTGATTCGTTTCATAGGGACGCTAACCGCCTCAAACATGGTTTCAAACGCGGGGTCATCGAGCTTCCTAGCTAGCTAATTGTTTATGCATTCCAGAGCATCTTCTATATTATCTCGGAACAAGCCGTGCTAGTAAGTTCTAGATATCGCCGCAGAACCGGGAGAGCTCGTGTGTTCTGGCACAAGACTGGTTCTTACACCAGGTAATATGCTTCATCTCCCCGTCTTTAAAGTGATGGTAACTTGCAGGGACTAATAACCTTTTGAACCAGTCTGTCGGTATCGGGACATCTTGGCTGTCGGGTAGCCACAGGAGACAGCTGGACTTGACACATTCTCCACATACCTAGTCGCAGTGAATGCTACATCCGCATAAACAGTGACGTAAAATGCTGGGAAGAATGAGGATGGACATGCTCAAGTATTGTGTACATATCTCGCTATTGATCTGTTCTTCACATGCGATCGGTCAAGTGCACCGAGACTTCATCTCAAAGTTGACCCCCGCAATCTCGGTCAGCCCGGCTTTATCATCCATCCGTGCACTACTAACTGGGGTAATTGTACTTTACCATCATGAACCATCAATTGCTCCAATTCTGTTCTGGAATATGGGCTGGCGCTGGGTCGAGGCTAAATACGTAGTTGCAGGTAAGATGAGCTTACTGCGTAATCTTAGCTCCAGTGGCATGATCAAAAGAATGGGATAGTGTTGCTCAATGATCTTGGCCAGCGGCTGAAACGATCAAGTGAGTATCTTACAATCCTATGTATAGAGTACAGCGGATCTTGGAATTATGGATAGGTTTTTATGTATAGATGTATTCACTCATCAACTTTATTCTGCCACAAATGTGCGAAGGAACTGGACGAAGGAATCTGTTTGCAGGCATTGACGCCGAGTCACTAACGGTTATTAGCCACTAAGCCCAAATTAAACAGGTACAGTAGTCAGGTGTCTGAAACAATAAAGGGGCAGATACTAAGCGAGAATAATGCAATGCAACGCTGCGCAACGCGACGCATTCCTAGCCCCTTTCGTCAAAACATCAACAAACCATCTTTGTTTGGTGAACAACAACCCAGCTTCTTGTGCGCCATGTAGCTGCCGCAATTAGTGATAGCATGGCAGGCAAGAACAGCAATGAGAGGCCCTTGTGGCGGCCACTGGCTCGTAAGCTGTCGACCTTGATCCTGAGGCGACGCTCCAGTAAAGACAAGACCAGAGTCGATGCTCCCCCGCCGGATGAAGCTTCTCAAGCCAAAGACTCTCGCTTTCGGCTGCTTGAGGTTCAGTCAAATGCTCTCCAAGGTCTCCGTCTCCCGAATGGCTGGCTTGTAGAACCCACAAACTCGGACAAGCAGGGCCAACAATCATCACCACCTTTGCGCCCGACTCCAATCATACATCAGCATGCTCTTCCGCCACCCGCCCCCAAGATTGATCCTCCAGAGACGCTGAAGCTACCCGAACCGCATCAGGTCGACCTTCACCAAGAGACTCAGCCCTTGACTATCGCCGATGAATCCAACGTTGCAGAGAAGGAGCAAGCTCGAGCATCGACCCTGGCAACCCTGACTACTAGGGAGACCTCAACGACACGTAGTGTTCTGGATCGTGGACGACCTATTGAAGCTAGACATTTGATACACCAGCCAAACAGAAATTCCAAGAATCACCGCAAATCACTCCTCTTGGAGCTCGACGCCTTGGCTCAAGCCTCAAGTCAAGATTGCACTTCAGTTTCATCGCCTGTTGCCACCGTCGGATCCGTGGCAGAGACGGAAGTTGTTGCTCCGCCATCTACAAAAGAACGACCAGTATCGACTCCAGTTCGCCCGAGAAAATCCACCATCCGGCAAGTGACAAGATCACCCAGCCCGGCCCCTGTTGAAGCCGCACCCACTGTATTGAAAGCCAAACCCCTTCAAATTCCACCCGGAGACGATCGACCAGTCTCACAAAGGCCTGCTAACCAACGTCCTCCATCGATCGCAGCTACTGGCACAACTGCGGCAAACACTGCAACTTCAGCAAAGTCAACTCCAATTACCAGGGTCAAATCGAAGCAGCAAGGCACATGGAGCGATCGCCTGGCCTGGATTCAAAAGTTGGAAGAAAGGGGGGATGCTAAGCCGAACCAGGACTGGGCAGCACTCCAGAAACGATCAGGCTCCGTTTCTGATAAGCTCGCCATGTTTGAGAAGAAGAACTTGTCGGCAGCTGGTCCCACCAAGCGCTTGGTCTCATCAACGAGGACGAATTCGGCCACTTATTCGATTACGGGGCGAGACTCTATCTTTTCGGCGGATAGCAATGTCAGTGCACCGTCTGCTCGCACGTCGATAGACACTGCGCGGACAAACACGCGGGTTTCTTCCGTCATGAGCTACTATGACGATTCATTTCGAGAGAAACTCGAGACGCTCGTCGGTCAAGAGCCTGACAAGGTCGCAGGCCAAGAGCCTGAGACGGATACGCTCGAATCATGATGTGAGTCAGTTGTGGAGGTGATGCGCCTGACGGTAGGCCACGGGCGATTAGCATTAATTTACGACAATTTGCAAAAGACCATGTTATTTGAAAGCAAATGGTTTCACCGTCTTCAACCCAATTATATCAAGGGGTACAGAATTTACTATCACGGTTGAATGTACGGAAACCATGATTTTTTAGCGGTATAGTTAGCAATTTAATGAATTTCTAGACGCGTGAAATGAGCATTTTCAGTTCACCGTGAAGTTATACATGCCTTCACCTTATTTCCAAGAATTTAGTCATGATTGGACAAATGGTCTTGTGCTCACCGAGAAATTCCTATTGTTAGTCAACTGGCTTACACCCTTGTTGCATTCTGGCAAAAAGAGTGTCGTGTTAGAACCCAAGTGTGTCGCATGCAGGACCCTTTGAATCTGTCAAGGGGATTATATATACAGGACTTTAGACGGGGAAGCTCTTAATATGCCTGGTTGAAGACAGGGAGGTGTCACTTTGCGGTAGATTATTTCAATCCGCGACGAAGTGGTGAGACTGATGGTGTATAGTAGAGGCTAAATATACAGCCACTAAGCTGTGTCTAGCTGCTAAGCCGGCGTGACTCAATAATCCCGTGACTTGGATACCTAATCTATAAGAGAGCTGACCTGAAATGTAAGATCTTAGCTCTTTTTATATTGATTTCTCCCTTTTATGTCGCTTCTAAGAAGCCGCTCAATCGGATCTACTATGTCAGTCACAATGAACATTCAATCACTCCCCACAGAACTTCTCAGAAAGATTTTCTTCCATGTTCGCAATGGCGACTACCGGGATGACGCCAAGAACGAAGAATCAATCAAACAATGTCGTTTGGTTTCGCGATGTTTTAACAATGCCGCCTCGCCATTCATGATCACTGATGTGTGTGTTTGGCTCACCTTGGAATCAATCGCTCGCTTTGAAAACCTTTGCAATCATCCTGTTTTCAGCAAGAGCCTGCAGTCGGTCGTTGTCTTTATATCCTATTATGAGGCCGAATTAGCCCGCGATAAGCAGTTATACATGGAAGAGGCGAAGGCTAGGCTTTTGCGACACGTGGAAACCTGGGAACGCACCAATTATTACCGCAGAAAGTACCCCATGACCGACGACATTCACCGCCGGTTATCAGCTCTGGCTTGGGGACAAGACTCTAAGCGTGAGCTTGCCAAGCTAGGCCGTGGGGAGGTAGATGAAGCATCAGCAACGCCGATCCAGAAGCTGTTTTGCAAGATGTACGACTTGTATGAGCAGAAGCATGCGAATCAACAACGTCTCTTCCAAGACAAGGCACATATCAGCCGTCTATGTGCTGCTCTGTGTTCGTTACCCAACCTTGAATCCTTGAGACTGGAGGACAATCACATCTGGCGCTCGGATAAGCTAGACGCTGCTGATTTCCCCGAGTCCGGACTTGAAAGCAACATGTTGCAGCATTTCTTTCCTTTGCTATGCAGATCTAGGTGGTGCGGCTCTTTTATGACGGCTCACACAGCGACTCCACCCGTTGAGATGCTTGGGGATTTGTTGGCTCGGCTTGGAGAAGAAGGGCTGAGGCTTAGAAGCCTAACTTTGACTTTGACGAATGCCCCAGATATGCGAGTCTGGCAATTGTCATCAACGCAAAAGGCGGGAATCAAGCGTCTTGTTTCTCAAAGTACGGCAGTGAGACTGCAAGTGGACTTTGGTGCACGCGCTTATGATCTTCAATACCCAAAGGACGAGATGCTTGCAGTCTGTTCTATCTCCCAAACGATTTTCAGTGCGCCCCATCTTGAGGATCTAAATATCGGATTTAAGAAATATCCTCACAACTCTGCAACGCCCAACGTTTCTCTGAGCGATATTTTACCCCTGACAACTTTATCGCCACGGCTCCGAACTCTGGATCTATTCAAACAACCCGCGACAATCAAAGAGCTAGAGCTCTTGGTTTCTCGAAATTCGAGAACTGTCCGTAATTTCGATTGGTTTGAAGGGTGGCTTTTGGAAGGGAGCTGGCCCGATGCAGTTGACATACTACGTGGTTTTGAATGTTTAGAGAATGCTAACCTGGAGTATCCACACGGGCTTCCTAACAGTTTAAAATGGTCGGCAGATGAAATCAAAAGTTATGTTTTGCGAGAAACCAATGCTAATCCATTAAGGAAAAGACTTTAAAGGTTCTAGATAGGCTGGAAACTAGATAATGTACTATGTATTGGATTGAAATCTTATCAACTATAACTAAGACAGAATAGAGAATGCTTCAGGAGTACTGCTTATCCCCTATGAATTATCAATTTAGCATTATGCTCAAGCATGACACTGATCGTCTTATGAGCCCCATGTATCGATATGTATGTTACGTGTTTGCTGCGAAAATTGTGTTGCTGGCATCGTTCCTCTCCATTGAAAATGGGAATAGCTTCATTTTGGTCATGTTCCACAAGGCGGTTGCTAGTGGCAAAGCTACCATGATAATCTTTTGAGGAAGCTTGACATAATCTCGCTCCTGTAACAATTAGTTAAGCTTAATTCGGCTGTTGATGATCCTCTGGCGAGCCATCATACAGTATTATAATCTCAGATATCTAGGGACAGTTTAAGAGGCGAAGGGCACCCGTGACAATAGCGCAAGTGGAAGAATAAAACCGAGTAAGTCCAAGGGTAGGTCGCCCATATATTCGACGTCGAAACTATTAAGCATTGCCTCGTCCTCGATCTCACCAAGAGGGCAATGAATCGATCAATTGCAAGTTTCTACTTTGAGTATCTGCAGTGACTTATCTTAAAGGATCTCTCTCTTTTAGGGGATTTGTCTGTTGTTACTGATCGAGAGCGGTCAATAAAATAAGTCTACCTGGCATAGAAGTTTGGTAGAACTGACGAAAGCCACAAAAGGATAATATTGTTATTGTCTTAGTGTGAACTCAGATTTGACCTTTGGCACACTCAACAGACGACATGTAGGGAACTGACCAAGCGGATACATTTGTTGCTCTTGAATCAGGCTGAATCAAGGTAGTACCAACAGACTTGCGCCATCATATGGCCAAGTTTAGGGCGAAGACATCGTAGAAGGATGTATAACCGCCTGTCATTAGGCCGATTCCTTAGGAACAAACAACGAGGACAATTCGATCTAGCCCCTGCAAAAAAAAAAAAAAAGAACAGCCAAAAACCAAAAGAAAAACCAGTAGCTTGAAGAATTGTCTATTGCCCTAGAACGCCCACCACAGAATTAATCATTGGTGATGTCAACTCGGTCCAATATTGCGATGTTTAACAATAATCAATAGCCGCCGGTGGAGATCTGGAACTTGAAAGTGCAGTCTTCAGCACCAGGAAACTGAAAGGCAAGAAAGTCTGAGGCCTATAGATCAGTCAGGCTTACTATTGCTGTGAATCCAGCCAAATCGCAGCCTTGTCCCTAATCTGCCAGAAGGCTATTTGCCATTGACTTGAGCAAGGCCGCGGAAAGGGATGAAATTCCGATCCCGAGCTGCTCTTTTGAGCCTGACAATTCTTATTCTGAGTTGCTGACAATTGAAATAGAGTCTGAAACTAAAGGTAGTCTAAACTTACAGGCTGATTTGTGTGGTATGTGGATTATTTCCCAGAAACGCCCTATAACCAACCGCCTTTGGCCCTAACCATCCAATTCTTTATAGCAGTTTTCGCCACAGGATTCAAAACTCCTAATGCTAATAACACATAGTCTTAACTTCTAGCCTGAATAGGTACAGCGCGTTCCATCTTCATGTCCGCTCGTGGCTGGGTCTTTTGCTGCATACCAGGTAACCTAGTAAACACTCGATTTAAACCGCGACTTATTTCTTACTTGCGCCTTTATTGCCAGCCAGCCAGCTACAAAATAATTATGAAGACATGTGAGATCGATATTGCTATATTGAGGCGCTTTTTGGAGACTGTAACGACGTGTAAGAGAACGACACGAGCTAGATTGTGTAGCTGAAATTGAATCACATTCCTTAGTAAGACGAAGGTAACTACGTTCACCCGCCACTATCCTGCTCATATCTTCATCTGCTAGCAAATTATGAGCCGAGCAATGTTTACATTGGCCGAAAAAGAGTAGTGCCAGCAAACAGTGTGTTCTAAGAGTGGCGTGAACCACAATATAGCCATGTCTTCAATCAGAAGTCCCATGATCACAAGCGACAACAGCTCATCCAGCAATATATAAGGGAGCGATTTAGCACCCCAAATGGAATATTTCTACACTCATACTCATTTATCTTACCTTTCCAAGATGCACATCCCTAACATCGCCCGCGGAGCTGTTTCCCTTCTCGCTCTCTTCAGTCCATGGGACAAGAGCCAATGGGTAGCCTCAGACGATACTGTTCGCGGTGGCATAAGCCATTCGTATCTAGATGTCATCCCTCCTAAAACCCCTGATAACCCATTTTCGCAATCAATTGCCAAGTTTTATGGAACCCTCGATTACGCTACCCTCGATGGATCAGGATTCGCTTCGCAACGTACGCGGGACATTGATGACTGGTCTGGACTTGACCTGTCTGCATATGACCGTCTCTTGCTGGAAATTCCATATACAGATGGAAAGATATATACAATCAACATCAGGGATACGGTCGCGGCCCCATCGAACGATGGTAAAGACCAGCCTACACTGAATTGGGCGTACGACTTTCAGCTCCCTGCTACTAAAAAGGGAGAGCTATCGCTCACTCAAGTCATCATCAAGTTCAAAGACCTGGCACCAACAATCAGAGGCACGATCCAAAACGATACTGAGCCAATTGATCTTACTCATATCGTCGGGGCTAGTATCATGATCCGCAGGCAAGTAGAGAGAACACGACTAATCTTCTTGAATAAGTGGCTAACATGGTATAGTTTCGAGACTAAGCAAGATGGAGATTTCGAGCTGAGAATCAAGTCTGTGGCAGCGCTAGGCCAAGATTGTGAACCTCCAAAGGTAGTCTTCTCCTGCGAGGATTTGTGTGGCTAAGAAAGGAGAATGAATGCCGTTTATCCCCGGTCTTAGCCGTAACTAGCTGAAGGTGTTTCAATTCTAATACATTTTGTGTTGGTAAATGGTACAAGTGCTATCTTTCGCAGATTGACCAACAACCATTTTAAGGAGAAATAGGATTTAATAGATCATAAAACGAGAAGCTAGATTGAATCTAGAATACTCCGTCAGAGGCTAGCATTGTTACGATTGTGTCATTGTAATATTACCATCTCCTCACCTATCAGAGCGTCTTGCTGGGCATAGTCTGGAAGTCTTATGGACAACCCTCTTGGCCACAGACAAGGTATCGATTACAACACAACTACAGGCGATCTTGGTGCAAATACGCTTGCTTAGTCTACCTTCCTTTACGTCGTCATGGTCCTGAGATACTAAGCAACGTTAATATCAGCCAGAAGATTGAAGTGCGTGAGCTATCTATCACTTCCTAGGCTGACTTTGTAACAGTACGCTTTCTAGCCATTCCGAGCATTCGTACAAGCTACCCGAACCGCCTCATCAATGTAGTGGCTTGCGACCCCAAACTGCTCTCATTCTGGAGTAAGCATGATTATTCCAATTGCGAATCTCGCGTCGGAATCTGGCGATATAAACGTGAAAGTCCTCGGGCGACCATCCTGCCATATCGGCCATCAAAGTCAGAAAGCCTTCCGAGTCCCGTGTACTAAAGTACTGTGCAAAGCCTCCAATCTCTTGTAGATCGGGGTCCTTTGGCCAGCGATTTAACGGGCACTAATCAATGATCAACTGACTAAGCATATTCATATACCAATGAATCAAATGAAGCTCACCTTAAAATTCCACTCTTCGATGGCTTCAAAGCCTGCCGCCTGTAGGGATTTTCTTTGCGTCTCATCTTCAAGAATCGTAAAGGAACGACCAATCTTTTCAGAAGCATCTATAAAGACTTTACCTCAAGAAGCCAGGGCCGAATCTGGCCGGACTGTATCATCATCGCTTTGGATAGTTGGTGACGCTTCAAAACTTTCCAGGTAACCGCCTGGCTTGAGAGCCTTGTAAGCTTCTTTAAATAGCGCCTCCCAATCTGCAATACAGCCAACTAAGTAACGAATATGAATGTAATCAAAAGTCTCTGGGGGAAAGGTCCATTCTTGAGTGCAATCTTCGATCTCGCTGCGATCAATCTTTCGTTAGTAGAGGTTATGTGCTAACAAGAGTTTAGCAAGAACTGGCAATATCAGGTTTGGAGGTACAAAGTCTGGCTGGATGGGCGAAACGTCTGTGCCAATGACTTCACAACTTGGAAACTCGTCGGCAAAATCCATAAGATTGAGTGTTACTAAACTTGGTAGAACTTGTTATGGACGCCGGAAGCTTACATGGCCCATATACCTATCTTGTCATTAGCTGGAGTCCTCAACGGCAGGTGGGAAGCTCACATACCAGTTTCACAACCAACGTCAAGTGCTTTCTGTGACATCAAATAAGTACAAGACTCCTCAACTCTCATTTCAAGTCATATGTATGTGGAAGCAAATATGAGCTTGACGGAGTGGTTTATGTGTGATAAAGATTTTAGAGCTTAACCAACTGCAGCCAAAAGAGACTATAGAGCGGAATGAGAATCCTATCTGAATCCTCAAGTCACATCTTATCACTTTACTAATTCTTCAAGGTCTAGCGGGACAAAGGATGTTCTCTTCACTTAGGCTAAGCCGGAACCCAAGTTTTGCATTGCTCGCGCCATACAACCCCATATCGAACATGACTACGCTTAGAGCTTCGCATTTCGAGAACCGTTAGTTCCAGTCTCCCACCATGGCCAGAAAGGTACAGACTCCCGATCGAAAGATCCGCTGAAGTTCGGCTTCTGTTTCTTCATAAAGCCTTTGATACCTGCTATGTTGTCCTTCGACCCAAGAACAGAAATAAAAACCTTGGAATCTAACTTGTGCGCTTCCTCTGGAGAATCAGGCGTGTGCAGCAGCAAGTCCCTGATCAGCTTGGTGCTGGTTGGCGAGGTATTCTCTCCAATCTCACTCGCAAGCTCCACGGCATATGCCACAGTTTCTTCGGGAGTCGGAAGAAGCTTTGAAAAGAGTGAACTGACGAGCGGGTCGGAGGCCGTGTATGTCGCGCCAGTAGTAGCGATATGCGTCGCCTTGGCTAGGCCGATCAAACGTGGAAGAAAGAATCCACTGCAGGACTCGAGGGTAAGACCCAGGCGAGCGAAAGGCAGGGCGACTTTGGCTCCGGACCAAGCGACGCGGATGGCGGCAGGAAACGTGATAGTGAACCCAAAGCCTGCTGCAGGTCCGTTGAGGGCTACAATGGTGGGTTTGCTGCAGTTGACCATGGCTAGAGCGACTTGTCCACCCCTGAGTATACGTGTCAGCGTACGTGTAGGTGACTGGTTAGTCAAGTAAGCACGAACTGGTCTCTGAATTTAGCAATAGAATCTTCGCTCTCTTTGTTGGCCATCAGTCCAGAAAAGCCAATCTGTAGATCGGCTCCGGCACAGAATGTCTTGCCGTTACCGGTCAGAACGACAGCACGAACTCTCTCATCTTGGTCAATGATTCGGTAGGCTGTTTCGAGCTCTGTGAGGAGGCTTCCGGTGACAGCATTGTGCTTGTCCGGACGGTTGAAGGCTACAATCAGAACCTTTGTGGCTGTAGGCGAGTCTGCTGGTACATGTGAGACGGTAATCTCCTTGAAAGGCAGTGAAGAATAGGAAGCTGGGATAGCAATGGCTGTCGACATGTTGAGAGTGGAGCTTTAATTGGAATTTATGGGGTTGTTTTCAATGTTGTTAATTAGCAATTGCGTAGTACAGTGGGACCAAGTTAGTTCAATCATGGCTATGATATACTATGTATTATGTCCAAGTTGGAGAGTTTACTATGTAGACATGTCCCGAGGCACGATAGAGTTGGGCCCCACAAGATGCCGAGGTTGAGCTAGGACTCTTCACCGAGGCATCCGTCAAACGAACGAGAGCTCAAGCGAAGTACGGTTTCTGTCATGTCTATCATATGTAACATCTCCTGATTAGTCCCTAATTAGCAAACCCCGCCCGCTTCTCAGCATCAGATCATGCTATCAGGGATGTCGCTATTCAGCTGATGGATTGAAAGCACTAAGAGTTTGCACTTGAAGTGGCTTATACGTCCTCTGCTGAACCTGTTTACTCGCAGATTCGATTTGCCCAGACCATTATCCGGCGTGTTATAGACTGGCATCGAACAAATTCTTATTCGATTAGCTGTGAGGGGTAGTCGCTCCAAAGAGTTTCACAGATGGCTTTTGAAATCCGCAAAACCATCCCTGGTTATACCCTCCACAATGCCTCGAAGTTCTGATACATGCTGTTTCCCAATGCTTCGAGGGCTCATGTTATGTTTTCTGCATAGATGCGCCGCTGCAGCTGTAGCAATTGCGTGTTGGACTCCATTGCCCATGAATTTGACGTTGGATGATGCCACATGAGTCGCGCTGATGTGCTTTCCAGCCATCATGAGATTATCGATGTTGGCTGAGTAGAGGCAACGGAACGGAATGTCGTAGTCTTTACCATCGCGCTCATCCCATTCCCAATTCTTCAGGCGAAAATCGTACTTGGCATCACCTGGGTAGTGGAGGCAGAAAGCTCCTCCATTCTTCACGACAGCGTCAGCGAACTGTGTGTGGTTGCGCACATCGTTCTCGGTGAGGACGTGGTCGCCCTTGTAGCGCCGGAACTCTCCTTGAGCGGCAACGTAGGCTACCCAATCGAGTTGAAGATTGGCATGCTTTTCAGGTTCGAGCGTCTTGACGTTGAACAAGGTGCCATAGATTGCTTGCAACAAGTGGTCGCGAATGTGCTCTCCATGTGTGTAGGGATCTAGATGTTGACCATATTCCCAGAAATGAGTAAGAGGGAGAGTCATTCGTCGACGGACTGGTTGGCCATTGAGCTGTTGCGGAGTAATTGCAGAAGGACCATCACCGTTCTCGATGCCCGGTTTAATAAGCTGACCCCCCAGATTGGCAAAGTCCTTGGCTACTTCAATAGCCCACGGCACAGGTGGAAATGAGGCTGGCGAGTCTGCTATGCTGGTTCGGAAGAAGACGGTGTTCCCATGATGAACCTTGCTCTTGGTCGTTGGGGCTAAAGGCTCTCCGTATTCGTCTCGCGACTCCTCGCCAAATAGCGTTTCTGCCCCAGAATAGCGCCCAAAAAGAGCCCTCCCAGAGCAGTCGATAAAAACTGGCGCCGAGAGACGGATCTCGCGTCCGCTTCGAGCATCACGAGCGTCAACAGAAACTATCTTCGCGTTCTTAGATGCAGCCGCAAAGACTGTGTGCTCGACCAGTACGGTTGCATTGGGTTCACTATTAAGCAGTTTCTTTGCGTGAAGGTCACCGCTAGACTCCCGCTGGTAGATCTCATCGACGACTGGTCCATTAACACCCCGAGGCCGAAGCCCGATCTCAACACTTGCATTGCCGCCTAAGAAAGGCCGGTCTTGAACAAGAGCCACGCGCTCACCCAACCGTGCTGCTGTCAATGCAGCAGCAACACCGGGTAAACCACCTCCGACGACGACGACATCGAAAGATCCACCGTCAATCGGCACGTCTGGCAAACCACGGAGCTTTCGTCTCCATGCACGGGCTGCATCGCCCGTGCCGTTTGGCGGAATTGTATCTTCAGTGGAGAGGAATATGGCATCGCAGCGTCCGTTGAATCCAGTCAGATCATGCAAAGCGAGACGTGAATTGCCTGCTACTAATTCAACCTGTCCTCCATGCTCCCAAGACCAGTCCTGGTCGTTGGCACCAAACTCCTTATCGAGGACCGTGTCGTTAATCTTGATGGTAAATCGACCAGGATGGTAACCTGGAACCCAATCCTTTGCGCGGACCCATACATGATAGTAGCCTGAGTTAGGGACGTCGACTACCGTAGTTGCATCTGCGACTGGACGCCCGTTACCATGGGCCATTAGATATGGAGAGCCCATTTCAAGATCAAATTGGGAGTCGAGGACCCATCCTCCGAAGTCGGTAAACGATTCGGCTTCCACTAAGATCATGACTGCACAAGATGCTCGATGTAAAGACTAGTATAGTATAGTAAATGTGTGTTAGTTTGGTCAGATAAATTGCGATTGTCCGGGTACTCATATAGTGAATTAGCGAGCTTTCTACGTCATGGATTGAAGTGAACCTCGGTTTGACGATAGAGTACTCCATATTACTAATGAAACTGTACTAGCCGAGGTAGGTATCTAATAAAAACTCATGCTTCCTGCTTGCTGCTTGGAAGATCTGCTCATAGCAGTAAAAGTTACTGTTTCCTACGCACTTATATTATTGCTATATCCTTCTGTCACTATGTCAACCCCTTCAGCACAGTCGAACTTGGGCTATGCGCCCACAATTTATGACCAAATATCTATAGAGGCTATCGGCCCGGATCAATTCCAGTCTCGTTACCTACCAGCTCGCATGGGCAACATGGCCGACCTTGCTTACGGTGGCTGCGCACTCGGCGTTGGTCTTCGATCTGCTTGTGAAACAGCGCCACCTCAATATTCTCTATATACAGCCACTGGGAGCTTTCTTGCCCCTGTATCAACTGCGTTCCAGCTGCGGTGCGTTGTCCGCCGTCTTCGTGACACAAAGACATTCGCAACGCGGCAAGTTGAAGTCCATCAGAAACAAAAAGACGATACCTCTCGGTTATGCATGATCATTCTCGCCGACTTTCAGAAAATGGTAGACAAGTCTCTTCTGACGTATTCTACACCTCCTGTGAGAGAATACTCCCCACCCAGCAAATGTCTCACTCCTTTCGAGGCTGGCGAAAAGTTGGTTGAGAATGGCGAGTTACCTGAGAAATCCTTAACGCTCTATAAATCAATGTTCGGCCTCATGCATCGCTTTTTTGAGTACCGTCAGGCTCCTGAGGGCGTTGCAGCCCAAAACCTCAGTGGGGTTGCGAAGCACCGGTACTCAAACCAAGACGAACTTGACATAACCCAAAAGACGTCTGCGGACTGGTTCCGTTCTCGCCAACAGCTGTCCAACCTACACGACCGGTACGCAGCGTTCATTTTTATGATGGACGGATTTCTCTCTTTCTTGCCGTTAGCACACAATAAGATGTTCATGGACGATGCAACGGCCTGTTCCAGCTTGGACTTTGCCTTGAGGCTTTTTGTAGATGACATCAAGCTTGATGACTGGAACCTAAGGGAGATCAGGACTGTCAGTGGTGGAACTGGGATGACATATTCGGAGGGACGGGTTTGGGACCAGCAGGGCAAGTTAATTGCAAGCATGACCCAGCAGTCCGTGTTAAGACCAAAGCAAGATGCCCTGGCACGTTTGTGATACAAAACTTGGTCTAAGACTACCTATAGACGCTCTACTAGATTTACAATAGTTAGAATCATAATTCGAAAGGCATTCTCAACTATTTTACTCCAACATATGCTAGTGAAAAGGTACTATGGTGTAAACCCATTTTAATATTAACAAACTGCTGCCCAACTCACAACCTGAGAACGTCCTTTACAATGAAATCTACACTAACGGCTCAAGAGCCCCTCTTCCGCTTATAATAACCTCATCAACCTCTCTTGCAATTTTATTAGTCGGTATCCTGGTACTCGAGTCCACCCAGTTTCCATGAACTTGAGCCTTGACGTGCATAGGGAGCTGGACGATTGCCATAGGCTTCTCGAACTCATTAGTATCAAGAACGACAAGCTCATTACGGTGAGCAGCACGTCGCTCAACCATAGCGATGATCCACCCATCACCTTCATGTGCGTCAGAAGCACGAGGAATAAAGATGGGCTCAGAGAATCTTTTCCCGCATAGAACCACCTTGTCTGCTTTCGCGTCCGGCAAAGGCATCCTTCCGTCTTCCGGGGGAAAGAAAGGGAAGGCATTGTCGAGGACTCGGGAAGTTTCAAGATATAACTTCCCATTGTCATCTTCCCATGCGTCACCCGTGTGAATGAGCATAGAGTTGTGCCAGTGATAGACTCGGTGTTCGCCCTGCTGCCATGAAGATGGAAGCTTGGAGCTCTTGCGTCGAGGAACAACAATAAACGTTGCGGGCAGGTGGTAGTTCCAGGCCCAATGCTGCTTGCCAGCCTTCAATCGCTCCATCTTAGCTTCAAAGGGCCATAGGACGAGAACCAGCCAGTCTGGGGTTATAACACAATCATGAATCGCGGCGCACCAAGGTGATTCAATCCATTGTTCATCATGCTTGATGCCATCTTCGTCGAGAGAATAGATAACAATGTCTTTGGTTGCTAGACCTCGAGCTTCGTACCCAAAGACGACAAGTTCGTTGGTAAAGGGGTCAATCTTGGGATGTGCCGTAAAGGTTTTTGCCTTGATCTGGGGCCCAAAAGGGTCGTAAGAGAGAGTCTCGAGGGTATCTGGATAGACTACATAAGGTAAACCACCCTCTTTAAGCGCGAGTAGATGATTTGCCCAGTAGACAAAGTTGATCCTGTAAGAATACTTGGCCGGTCCTGAACGCGACTACACCCCGAAGGTAGGTGTTAGATTGAATCCATATGTCAGCCCTTTGCAACGAATCTCCAATAGCCTGTTGAGTGGTATGCATTTTACTCCTATCTAATCAAACTTCAGACAGGACTTCTGCTACCAGGATATCAACAGCGTCGACCTGATCCCAAGATAGGCGCTACCCTATCGAGGACCAACGAGCTAAAAGTAGAGTATGCAGGTGACACGTATTGTCATGGCCTTACTCTGTGCCTTCTGCCTATCATAACCGTCATTTGGTTCTTCACAACGGCTTGTACTATGCTTCCAATTACCGATATGACTTTTCTTGCCGTTCGTGCCATTGTTTATCTAAGAGATGGGCTGACAATGAGTCCTACGTCCTCTTTCCAACCGTCCCGGGCGTCTCTTGTCGAAAATTGCGGAGCCTTCTGCATCGATGACTTCTTGCCTTGCTTTGTTACAGACTTCGCCCTGACCTGGGACAGCCACTATGTCCACGAGACCGAGATGCGTCATGACGAAGTGATCTCATGTGTCGACGCCCTACTTAACCTTGGCGGATCTATGTACATCGGTGCTATGTTGCCCTGGCCAGACTTTAATGACCCCACTGGCATTGGCACTATCTGTGGTAACATCTTGCGGCTAGGTATCCTTGTTGTTATATTCCACCGGCTGCCTGCTAACCCAGACTTTCATATGCCGATGCCTGATGTCTGCAACAGCTGGGAGGGGGCCTTCTTAATGGGCTACTTCGACTCAATTGGCGCTGGTGCTGTTTTCTGTGTCGAGCACGCCAGGCATGTATTTCCATATAACGGCGAGGTTTGTAGCTGTTGCTTCCTAACAAAAATGATACTTGTCTGAGTAAAACATACTGACTGACTTCACTCTAACTTCAGCCTCATCTGCCCGAGACGTAAGTTTTTCAGTACTAACAAAAAAAACACTATTGATTTTTTTTTTAATTTAGCATTATATATCTGCATATATATAGTTGCTAATAAGCTGTATAATTGTAATAAAGCTTTCCTGATGCTAAACATTATATTCCATATCTATAAAAACCTGCTTCTCCTCCCTCAAGGTCAATCAGCTCAAAGAACAACTCAACACAATCACGGCGAGTATAACATATAGCATCGCTTCTTCATAAGAACGACTGGCAGTTTATAGCTCAGGCTAAAGACGTTGAAATGAATTATTCCGTATCTGCCAAGACGGATAATTACCCTTGCTCGGCTTAGTGTTTGCTCGTGGCATCTATAGCCGAGACTAACGATGTCGTTGACTATTTCAGCGGCCGGAGTCCCCCTACACCGTACCTATGTGTGGTCATCCTCTGTCTTGTTCTTTGTCTGCTCTACCTGGTCTTCAGTCCTCGCTCTAATCTTCTGCATCTGTCCAAGATGAAGCTGTTTGAATTACTATCTCTCATCAGCATACTGCCAAATGTCGCAGCAGCACCGTCGGAGCGATCTCCTCAGAGAGGCTTTAACTTTTCAAAGCTCCAGAAAATCGTGTCTTTGTAAGTTCATCAGTAACCTATCTACGTTATCATCTGTCTTACCTTTTCCTTCAGCGGCGACTCATGGACGGACACTCGTTTCAACATCACTGGCACCCAGCCCTCTGTCAGCAATCCTCTCGGGAACACAGGCAAGACGAGTTCTAACGGCAAAATGTGGCCTATGTACTTGACCACGCAGTATAACCAGTCATCTGTGTTGCTATACAATCTGGCCGTGGGCGGCGCTGTTACTGATGTCGACCTCGTGACGACTGGCCCTAATGGCATGGACACCCAGATTCAGGAAAAGCTGAAGGTCTACTCAAGCGAAAAGCCCGGCTTCTTTCCTCCTAAACATACTCTCTGGACCACGTTCATTGGTATCAATGACATCTACCGGACCATCAATGACGCCGACCAGGAAGAAAAGATTGTCGCTATCATTGCGCGCATCCGCGAGCTTACTCTTGATCTGTATAACTCCGGTGCTCGGCAATTTCTTTTCATTTCTACGCCACCACAGTCGCTTTTCCCCAACAATGTTCCTAAAGATATTGCGCCAAAATTGAAAGCGGTATCTCAAAGCTGGAACAAGAAACTCTACAAGCTCGTTCGACAGCTCGATCGCGACCTGGCTAAGAGCACGTTCTTCTTCTTCGATATTGCCCCATTAATCACTGCCGTCACCGAGGACCCCTCTCAATTCCCCGAGACTGCCGTTTACAAAAGTACTGGATGGTGCTCGGCGTACAGGACGTAAGTTGATTATTTCCGTGTTCCCTATCTCTATCGGTTGGAGGTTACTAACAAGTCGATCTGTAGTGGTACATCTGTGCCGGATTTCAAGTCTGAGTCTTGTGAATACAACGCGCTGGAGTATATGTATATCGATGGTGCCCATCCAACTCAGGGATTCCACCAGATCCTAGCCAAGAAGATCTCTGAGCAGTTGGCTGCGGGTGACTCAATCAGCTGAGCGCAGAAACGTTTGTAACAGGCGCGAAAAATGACCAGGAGCAGACAGATAGATGAATGTAAATAACAGGGCTAGCTTCGGCCGTGCTATACCGAGGCAAGCATTAACAGCTTGGCATCAACGGTCAACCTAACTCGTTACGATTAACACGACTATTACCCCAGATATTAAGCTAACTAGTTACATAGCTTCTCCGCATTTTCCCCTGCCTGTGTGGAGAACTAGAAAAGTAAACTTTAGATTGTCGGTATATCAATGCCCGACCAAACCGGATGTTTATATTTAGCATTGACAGGCCTTATTCTGGAGCTTTTGAGAGCATGTCATCCATATTGGTACCAGTCTGCCTCGTTTTGTTTAATTGGTATTGCAAGATCGTACTTGGGTAGTTCCTGTTCATTCCTCCCAGTCTAGCAGTCACCACAAAGAGAGGCCAGATTATTATGTATCACTGGTTGACTTAGCTCCTATCACTATGTTTCGCCGATCACATTGTAGGGTTACGCTGTAACATAAGCGACGATCCACTCGAATTCATCCTTGTCACTGCCATTCACATCACCACTATCACCTTCATCTTTCAAAACCATAACATCCAACCCTTCCCCCTCCCCTTCCTTCTTAGCTTCTTCTGAAGAATAATCGTCTCCGAGTGTATCCTTCCCGTCACGCTTCATTTCCTCCTCATCACCATCTAGCATGCTCGCGTATGAACTTCTCGACTTGTAAACAGTCTTGCTGTTCCACAACACACTGATTCCCAGTCCTAGCGTCCCGATGTTGTCGTGGAACCCTACTGGCGAGGGGTTGGTCCAACCACTATCATTCCCTTAGCCATCGAGAGCATGGACACCGATGACGTTGCTATCAGAGGCAGGGTAACTTCTAGGTTTGTTTTTTCCAGAGTTGGAAGCCGCTGCCAGCAGGATCACGCCAACTGGCTTCCTTTCTTTTGCTCGAGCTATCGCTTGTGCAATGCCTGTATCTATAAGACTGGTGCCGAAAGACATATTAATGATGTCGACCTTGCAATCATTGACTGCCCAGTCGATAGTCTAAGGATAGTCAGCACAATGTCTCAGGAAGAGGTCTTGATTGAGGAAAAGTAGTCTTGCTCCGACACAGATGCCTACTTGAGATGCAAACTTACGCTTACAATACTAGAAGGATTGTCGAATGTCATCCCCGAAGATATCTTTGCAATATACAAGTCGGCATCTGGCGCCAAACGAAGTAGAATTGAAGTCACATGTGTACCGTGGCCGCAAACGTCATCTGTATCTTGTTCCCCGGTAAAGGGCTTCGTTTCTCTGATCGGGTTCCGTTATCTCCTGGGACAGCCTTGTACCTGACGCAGAAGAGAGATAATATGGAACTGTCCTCTTAAATCCTCTGTTGTGATGTCAGTGTAGAGTACTGCGATCCTGACCCGGGGCCAATCTTGCCCTCCGTTCTTGATCTTACGCACAATATATCGCTCGCGAAGTTCCCTGAAGGATGTAAAGAAATTTTCTGCAAGCTTGACTCGACTGAAAAGTTGTCAGGTTGGCTGTGGAGTAGGGATTGAGGCTGGTTCAGCACGTACCCAGTCTGTTCACTTGATGACTCCCCATCAAAGAACATGGTCTGGAGATCACGCACTGCCACGTTCGCTGGTATGTTGTCTGAATCTATGTTGAGTACGTTTTCAATGATACCACAGCTACTATCATCAGAGCTACTAGCCTCAATCTCAACCTGGATAACAGTGGCAATACCCGTGGGACCGGTGAACTTGGGTACAGTAAAGGGGGGAACTGTGGAACTCGTGGCAGAAGAGGGTGGTAAGTGAGAGGGCATTTTGTTCGCAATAGGGTGGGCTGCTATCGGAACAGGTTTTCCAGTCCTGGTTGCACGTTTCCCTTGGTCGAGGCTTTGCAGGATCGTACCCATGGCATGGCTAGAGATTTGATCGAAATTGTGCTCAAGACACGAAACAACGTTATCGTATGATCTTTCGTAACAAGTACCTAGGGTCCTTGCCCGAGTTGGATCCCTCTCTGATGCCCCGACGTAGTGCGGCTTGGATCTTAAAACATCACGTTACAGCCCTGTTATAGTGGCCTCGCCCAAAGCCGTCTATCTTCTCCTCCTGGATAGTGGCGATGATATCTTCGAACGTTGTAATCGAAGGA
This sequence comes from Fusarium abutilonis, assembly GCA_021655885.1. Classification (NCBI taxonomy): domain Eukaryota; kingdom Fungi; phylum Ascomycota; class Sordariomycetes; order Hypocreales; family Nectriaceae; genus Fusarium; species Fusarium abutilonis. The sequence goes on along the minus strand of JAJJWN010000146.1, from coordinate 195,953 downwards.
TCTGTTGAGACCCTTTCACCCGTCTCAAGCTCGACGAGCAATTGGGCTAATGATAGAAGAAGTGGTACAATATCAGGTGGGTTTGGGTCATGTGTGAGGCGTCCTACTACTGGACAGGTGATGTATGGGTGCCATACGTCACGAATATCGTCGACTTGCCCAATGAACTGGACGTTTTTTCGGGTTCACTGCTCTTGTACCCATGGGCCCTGTACGAGATGAAGCAGACACCTTGCCAACGAAAGAGCCAGCACAGCCTTGTCGTTGATGTCAAGAATCCCACCCGGCTCTTTTAGAAGTCCACAACCAAGTATATCGTCAAAATATACCATATGTGATTGTCCAGCATGGATAGCACTGTGGTCCTGGTCCGGCAAGTATAGTAACAGTCGGTTGTCGAACCCGACATGGAGCAGCCTACCTGAGGCGCGGGTGATTGATGCTATGATATATTCACAGACGTTGCTCAGAGCCACACGACTATCTGACACAAGTATCTTAAGGTTGCTGCAGACGTTAGTCTCATATCTTTCTAAAGAGAGGGGAGAAACGTACCTTGAGACGGATGTACACTGGCAATGCTGCCAGTAGGATGATGTCGGGCATGCAGACATGAACAGCTCAATCGGTGGAGATCTGCTGCTGCACTCATCGATTCGAAAGCCGTTCAATCTAAGTCGGGCCTGATGTTTTCTGCAAGCGCTCTTGGCGAGAAAGTAAAAAAGCCGTTCTAACATATCACACGGCGTGCCACTCTCCCACTTTGTCTTTGTGACAGTCTGGGAGGCGTTTCGGAAACTTGTCATACTTGGAGAAGTATTTTACCCTTGCAATAGCTTATTGAGGCACACTGCGGTCCGAGCTCCCGCGCGGAAACTCTCGAAAGAATGTTGAAAGTTCAGGAACCTGCTACAAGAATCCGCCAGCGACTCGGGGCTTTCTCTTGCTACAACTGTCCCTAATGCTTCCAACTTCCGGATATCGTATTCGAGGACACTCCTCTACTTTTCTTTGGAGGTGCTGCTCCAGAAGGGGTCGATGGCTCTGGGTTGGATGGGCGGGTAGCCAAACCATCCCTAGAAATGGTCGCTAAACGTGGGCGTCTGCTATTGAGGCTGAATATAGTGATTCGATATGAAGTTAGAGTCTGAAGACTGTGAAGCATGATGCAAACCTACTGCTTCGTCTTCGTCTTCTTCTAATAGCTCGTCTGACACTCTGGCAAAAGTGATGACGCAGTCTAAGACAAGGCTGTCGAGGAACTGGAGAAGTTTGGCAAGCTCCTCGACCCATAAGTCAAAGGACTGAGTCGATATCTCATGATACGGTTGGTTAAGAAGTAAAAATCGCATTTCTGACCGGAATATCTCCTCCATCTTCTTGGTATCAATGTTCGCAGCCTGGGCCTGGATGCTGCTCTAGCCTTTTTATAGGTGGCTGGGGAGACGTTCCTTCTCCGTCATGGAGCCATATTGGAGAACCACGGAACAGGCATGGAAACCCTTATCTCAAAGAGCCTCGTCTAGCACTTCCTGCTATTATTGTATGAGGGTAAAAGATCTACCGTAACATTCACTGTGTTTCTTGCGCACCTGATTTTGATTCGCGAGTGATGCATACTGATCAAGTTTCATACTATGCGCTGTGACTGAGAACATGTGCCAGCAACCAGCTGAAACAATAGCACTAACGTCCAACGGATATGCAAATCCTGAGGCGCGTATCTTTAGTAGGCTTCAAGGCCACATGAGATATTATACGTATCTCTCAAAGATGTCTTTCACCCCTCACGCGAACAGCTTAGGAACCTGCGTGTTGTCATGCAAGAGTCCAATGATGACATCGACAAGGTAATGTGAAAGTGTAGACTCCCAGAGATATGATATACCTGTGGATCCACGCTGGGATGCCTCACGTTTGCTGGATGGCCAGTTTCGTATCTGACAGCTACATGAGACGGAGGTACTCGTTTAATCTCCAATCATAGTAAAGTTTGGCCAATTGAAGTTACTTGAAATCGAGTTCCGGATGACACCAAGGGCCAAAGAGATTCGCACTAACATGACAGTACTGATATGGGCCCATTCTGCATCATCCAATGAGCTTGTAGGTGAAAATGACATAATAACTGAATACAAGGGCGCAAGACCAATATTCACATCTACTTTGTTTGTTCGCCGTGTCATGTTAAGGGGTTTTTCGATTTGGGTGGGTTAGTTTCATAATGTCGCAAGATGATTCACATATTATGTGATTTTGTGCGAAAAAATCACTATATTCATGCTCTTACTGGGCCGAAGATTATATAAGACTTGGCTGCTGTGACTTTTGCTCTTACATTTCATTCATCTTATAACGTTCAAATAACAGCTTCCACAATGTCAACCACCACTACCACTATAGAAACGCAGCAAACCGTGCCAATCACTGCTGAGGGAAACAAGTTTCCAGAGCCGTTGCTCCTCACTGGAGCACTTGATCGTTTCAAGTATGAAGAGTCAACACCTGTGATCGGACGTGAATACCAAGATGTCAATTTGGTCAACGACATCATCAACGCCCCGAACGCTGACGAGTTGATCCGCGATCTTGCCATCACTAGTGAGTCTGCAATATCAATCATCTTAGCAATCATCCTCTGACAACACTACCGTTTCTCAACGAGGTGTTGTCTTCTTTCGCGCCCAAGACAACCTCACCGATGAGCTACACAAGGCTCTAGTGCAGCGACTTGGTCAACTCTCTGGAAAGCCCGAAGAGTCGACTTTGCACATTCATCCCCTCTTAAACGGCACCGACGAATTTGGTGTGGGTGATAACGAAATCAGCGTCATCAGCTCGCAACACAAATTCATCCAGAGACCAGACAACGACAGAGACAATCGAAAGCATGGTGCAGCTAGCTGGCACAGCGATATTCAGTTCGAACAATACCCAGCCGATTACACCAGCTTGCGTCTAACCCAGCTCCCAGCTGGAGGTGGCGATACTCTTTGGGCATCAGGCTACGAGCTTTATGATCGTTACAGCGACGCATACCAAAAGTTCTTTGAGGGTCTTACAGCGACCTTTTCAGGAGAAGGATTCCTCAAAGCCAGGGATGCTTATCCTGATTATTATCAAATTTACGAAAGGCCACGAGGAAACCCCTCAAACATTGGTGCTGACCTGGTCGCGGTTCATCCGGTCGTACGAACCAATCCAGTAACAGGATGGAAGTCTCTCTTTGCCATTGGGAATTTCCCCAAGCGCATCAACGAGCTGAGTGCGCTTGAGAGCAAGGAACTTTTGGATTCCTTCTACAAGAGAATCGAGGCAAACCATGACTTGCAGGTTCGGTTCCGATGGAGGAACCCGAATGACATCGGTAAGTATCTATCCCTCGGTACTCGTAGACCAAGATCTGACTATTCTCGCAGCCTTTTGGGATAACCGCAGTGTCTTTCACAGCGCTACCAACGATTATGAAAACCTAGGCCCACGTACGGGTCATCGCGCCGTTGGTATTGGTGAAAAGCCATTTCTCAACCCCAACAGCCAGTCGAGGAGAGTTGCTTTGGGTAATCAGTAGATAGATACTGAGTTTGTGAACTTGGGCAGTAGAGAGGCGGGCAACTCCCGGGCTTTCCCCAGAGAAATTGTTGGAGACCGGACTGGAAATACGATTAAAGATATCAATATAGTAAGAACAGTGTGTTCAGAAGAAAGTGTGATACAGAAACGGAATTTCCCAAAAGAATCCAGCGGTTGTTGATATATTGAGTGAGCTAATCCAATCATGCAAACTATAACTAAAAAGATTCGCTCGCACATAGTCTCATTACTGAAAAGGGGAAGGTATTATACCAAAGAACCCAGCTTCAAAGCAACTGACCACCACATGTGTTGATAGCTACGATTCTATTCATATCAAATCTACAGCGTCCTCATCACCCGTCATTATTTTGCGAACTATACAAGACATCGAATCCTTAAGTTAGCATGCCATTACTTTGGTTATACACTTGGCACATTTCACTTTATTATAGATTTCGATCAGTTTATGCGATGTTTAGGCTGGAGCCATATTTTTCAAGTAGATATCTTAGTTACTTACTACAGTATAGATCATATATCTTTACTGGGGAATATTAGGCAGCTTGAAGACACTGTTGGGAAGCTGCACGACGGTTGTCATTCCAGAACGCTCAGTATAAACCTTTCCTCGGACGTCAGGAACAGGCTCATCCCACTTAATACCATCTTTAGATGTCTGATGAACAAGCTTCTGAGCGTAGGCGGGGTTGCGCTGGTCAGAGTAGTAGCAGACGAGCTGGTTCCTGTACACCATAAGGAAAGGCCCCCAGATGGGAGTTTCACCATTGGTAGGGATGCCTCTGCCTCCACTAGCAACGCTAGAGACAAACTTCCAGGACTTGCCCTTGTTGATAGAAGCGTAGATATCAATCTTGGTCTTGCCCAGGTCTGTGGGGAGACTGTTGTCAGCCACGAGAATCGTTCCCTTGGCATGTTTTCCAATCTTCTTGGGCAGGACATAGATAAGAGGCTGGTAGCGAAGACCCCAGCCATTCTCGGTATCGGTGACATTAGAAATGTGCGGCCAGCTTACGCCCTTGTCGGTGCTGCGGTAGATGGGAAAGTAAACAAGAGGAGGCTCTCAAGAACGGGGGTCCCCATTCCCTTGGGCTGATCATCAGAGACGGAATTGGTATGCGAAATTCGGTCTACTAAATAGCCGAGGTAGAGGGGTGGCCGAGAAGACCTGTTGTCCTCAGCCCAGTCTAACTATTTGACATAATTAATAGTATAGTATCTTAAGGTTAAATTGAGTGTAAATTGAGGTTTTATTGGTATAGTAATTAAGACTCTAGGGGATAAGGGGCCTGGAGTAAAAAGTAAAACAACGGCTTCCCAAGTACAAAAAGCACAAGATTAACCTAGCTTATATTTCTCTCTCTCCAAGACCCATGGTGTCCCTCTTAGCAGGATGCTAACGCAATCAGGCTATAACAAACGAGAGACAGGGAGGTAACAAGCCCCCCTCTGATTCCTAACTTCAGCCTAGAAGTATCGCTTAAAATAAGTATATCTCTTTACGTTCAGAAGGAAACCTCAATGGCTAAGAGAGCTAAAAGGAACACTACCGGTCTTAGAGAGATGTAAAATCCGGTTGTTGGGGCATTGACTGACCCCTGGGCTCCTGTCACTCCCCGCATTCCCCCGCATGATCTAGAACCTGATTGATTGATTGATGCGCCAACGGTCATGTATGTCCTGGCTGCTGGATTTTCTGCTTTCCCAAACCCGCCAATCAGATGGCAACATGCTCGGCTAAGCATAAGGTCAGTCAGTATTTCTCCGGTAGTAAAGGAAACCAGATGACAGAGGAGATTGTAGTAACAAATAAGAATGAGGCAATCGCTTTCTGACCAAGACGATACAATTGTGCAACGAGGCTGCATATAAGGCTACCCGTTTTAAACGGTCTCGATCTTATTACCGGCACGCGCCTTCTTCGGTATTCAGAAGTAGAGAGCACGGTTTTTTGTGAAGCTCGTTTTAACGATGACAATAAAAAATAGCCACACTTACATTTACTAATCCAGAGTTTCCACTCAGTTAGACTTCTTCTGTTTATGTAAAATATAGGACGACCTAGGATATATGGGGTAAAGTGGATACATATATTACTTAATCATCAGGAAAAGAGGTTAACCCCCTTAAGTCAGTATACTGCTAATAAGGATTCCTACTAGCTACATTTAGGTAGAATTCTTCACCGATTCTCAGCCCCCATCATTTTATCATTTGCATCGAGATCTATGCTAGTAACGTGATTAAAATAATCTCCCTTAGTCAGCCCATACTGAATGTTTCTCCTCCTCTCCTGCGCCGTTTTTTTGCGCCCGGGATCATTCTGACCTTATCATGACCGACAATCCCTTCTCTATCGAGTATCCGCCAGGCCTCACTAAATGCATTTCTTCCCAAAAGCAGACGCTGCCTTATTATCACCATCGCCAAACCAGCATAGTCTGCCCCCTCGACCCAAGTCCATTGGTCCTATCTTCGATGCTGCAAATTTCAAAACCCCGCTCGAGTCTTGGACTCAAGATATTGAATCGTGTTTCTATCCTATAAAGACAGAACCGTATGCGCCGACATCGATTCCAAACAAGCCTTCCTCGAATCTCTCCTCTCGATATCTACGATGTCGATTGGCCAGAAATGAAAGGCTGAGGCTATCTATGCTATGGTACTATGCGCGCAATTTCGATAACGAGCCCGAGTTTCTCGCGGGGCTTCAGGAAAAAGCATGCCTTGCTCAAGAATCGTCGGGGTGGGAATATGCGGTTGTAGGCCTACTCGATATCAACGTCTACACCCGTCTAGCCACCGTAGGCCTTGAGCTTGCTATTCTTCCTCGTGGTGAAACTCTTTGCGCTCACACAGTTACTCAACCGCCTGGTGTATGATCTTTCCTTCCACCTCATCACCTGAACGTGCATGCTGAGTTTTGAACACATAGAACGTCTTTCTTCTTCCAAATATGCTTGAGGACTGGAGGTTTCGAGAGTCGCCATACGTTGAGCATGGTGGTCTTACCGCATACGCAGGCGTCCCTCTTCGAATGCAGCACGAATCCGGTGAATGTGTTGGGCTAGGATCACTCTGCGTAGCATCAGCAACAAGTCAAGATCCCTTATCCAAACAGCAACAGCAAGCCCTTGCTCGTCTTGCCGACTGGATTGTTGCCGATATTGTACAATGTGCACGGGCAAGACGTCAACGAGAACGCAACCGGATGGTTGAGCTCATTGCGACTGTCCAGAACCACCCTGACGACGACGATATTCAAGAGCCGGTTCTCAGAATACTAAGGACGGCCTATCCAGAGGAATCAATTAGCCTACAGTCTTTGGGGGCTATCCAGTTTGATATGGACGGATCATGTCTTGTGATACCATCTGACCTAAAACACGGTCTATGGGAGGATGATACCTATATCGACGAATTCATTATGAACTCAAACCACAGCGAGCCGCCAAAGGATAGGGTCGTTCGCTTCATCTCTGCCCAATGCGAGAGTAGACTGGGTCCGTCTGTACTTGTTGTAGCCACCAAGAACTTCCGACAGATATTTGATGATGTCGACTCTTGGTTTGTCCAGACCTGTGCGACTATACTCTCCCAGAGATGGCAGAAACGTCTTTTATCAGATGTTATGAGAGCAAAGGAAAAGTTTCTTCGTGGTGTATCCCATCAGCTGAGAACCCCAATACACGGCATCCTTGGTGCTGCTGAACTACTCACTGAGGACCTCAAGAAACTCGCCCTGTCCGGAAACTCATCTCTACAACCGGGGCTAGCGGAGATCATGAAACCGCTCACTGAGCTTGGAAAGTCGTCTACGTATCTCGATACTATATCGACAGCAGGGCGAGAACTCATGACCACGGTAAACAGCATGATCACCCTCAACAGATGGGCAGATATCGCCGCGGCAGACCGACAATATGCTATGCACGGTATTGATCTTCTCGAGATGGAACTTGTCAAGGGTGTATCCGAGGTAACTTTGAGAGATACGCGCACCAGACCTTCAGTCTTCTTCCACTACAACTTGCCGACAAATTGCGACAGTCTTCGGATCGACCTGAACCTCTTCCGAGACAGCATCTTGCCACTTATTGCCAATGCCATTCAGAACACATCAGATGGTCTGGTAACAATCACTATATCGATAGGTCAAGATAGCAAGACACTCATCGCTGACGTGGAAGACACTGGTTGTGGCATTCATCCAAATGACCAGAAGCGCATCTTTGAACTGTATGAGAAAGTTGGCGAACACTCGACCGGAGCTGGACTCGGATTGACACTTGCCACCAAATTCTCAACATTACTTCATGGCTCGATCGAGTTGATATCGTCTGAGGTTGATCGCGGATCTCACTTTCGGGCAACCTTTCGAGATATTCAATTCGCAAGTTCCTCCGAGCCATTACAAACAATAGCGTCCGAGTTCGAGTACCTGCCATCAAGATTTCATCATCTGGAGTCTGATTCACACGACAAACAACTCTCTTCGAACCTAGCCAAATTCTTGACCCGAAATGGGTTCACCTCCTCGGACAGCTCAGAAGATTGTTTCAGCGTTATTGACTTTAATCGCATTTACAACCAGCATAGCATTGATACAACAATCATTCCACACGGCCAGGTCGCCATCTGTCTTGTCCCGTCTGAGGAGATAGAGCCCCATCAATTGACTCCAAACATCGTTTTTGTTAACGGGCCTTTCTCAACATCAACACTTCATTCTGCACTTCAAAAAGCTAACAGTCTCGTTGCGGCGATGCAAGATTCTCCCAAGAGCTCCTCACAGTCGTTGCCACTTCCTCCCAGTCAAGGTGACTCCATGGATAGGCTTCTAGGGAGCGATGAGAACTTGAGCTCAGACGAAGGGTACGGGTCCACACATGATACACCCGTTCTCAAGGTAGGACTGAGCGAAATACCTACACCGCCGAGCGATTCGGACTCTGATAGGATTGTACAAACACCTCAAGCTGATACGACAGCGATTTCGATGCTTCCAGCCAAGCCTTTACTTACCCCGACAAGTTCGGAGAAGCCAATGGCACTTATTGTAGACGACAATGTCGTCAATCTTCGCATTCTACAGATGTACTGTAAAAAGCGAGGACTACCATACCGCAGTGCGACGGATGGCCAGCAGGCCGTCGAGATATTTACTGAACAGCAGGCATCATATGCCTCTGGCAATGGAGCTGCTATTGAGCTGATTCTTATGGATTTGCAAATGCCTGTCTGTGACGGCATTAGTGCTACGAAACAAATACGATTATTGGAGAAAACGAAGGGAAGCAAAGCAAGCGTTTTGTTTATTGTGACTGGGCAAGATAGTCAGATGGACAGAGAGACAGCGAGTGCTGCTGGCGCTGATGATTATTTAGTCAAGCCTGTTGGTATGAGGCTTTTGGATTGTAGTGTAACGAGACATTTTCCTGCGCTCAAAATTAGCTAGGGTCGAATTTTGACGCATCAATACCAATTCCACCGTAGTTTTTGGTGATGATTTTTCAGCTTTATATCAAGTCGATATCAGATGGTATATGTGAGGCCAGAGTAGAAGAATGCGATAGATAGCACTATGACATACACATCAAGCTCGGGTCTGAACAAGCTTCTGTCCATTGTATCTTGAAACTGTTTATTGGCGGATAGATACTATTTATTCCATGTACCTGACCTTGGGAGGCTTCAGAGAGTTAAACAATGAAAGACTCAAAGACTCATGCCTAAGCCAGGACAGCACCTTTAGGACTCAGGGTCTAGAAATGATTATCATTATTCAGCTGCAACCTTTTCCCCTTCCTGGTGCCTACTCCGAGGCAGAGCCCCCCCAGCTACTTTTGATTGCGACCTTAATCCCAGCAAAAGTCCACCAGTGTCGCCAGTCTTTTTAAACTTTGCTTGAAAGCCCGGGGTTCCCACTTAAAGTTTTAGGATGCTTTGTCAGGCCTTAGCAAGCATCTACCCTTGTGCCGTAGTGGCAACATGAAACTTGCATTAACACTTCGAGATTGTGATGTTACATACACTATCACGTTGACCCTGAACATCTCTTGCATAACGCCAATCGAAACTCCAGGCAAAGTTACATACATAATATAGCATTGTGGACCGACTCATCGTATATCGTATGCTGATTGAAAATACAGTACATCATGAGACGGGCCGAGCCGTACTGATACGTGCCTTTGTGAGTTTGATGTTGTATTGCGGAAACCTTGTACTCCATCTCCGTTAGTATATCCTTCATCTAAGACGCCACGTACTTAGGAAACGGTATTACTAGGTTAAGTAAGGCTCCCCGTGAAGCGTTTCATCGTTGACCTTGTTCCTGACCCATTTTAATCATGAGATAACATGTTACTAGATTCTCCGAGCCGGAAACTATTACCTAAAGTGAGGGGATAATGCCTATAACCAACCCCTCTTCCGCTTTACAACCTCTTGCGTTATCAACGGATCTGTACCCAAGTCCGAATCGGTCGCTTAACCGATGCTGCCTTGGAAGCCGGTGTGGGATGCGGTCAAGCCCCCACCCTGTCAATAATAAACAGACGAAACTAGCATATAAACACGAAAATTCTTGTTAAATATTCTTCGTTATTCGACAATATAATTATATAAATCACGCTAGGGTACCGAAGATCCATCCCAACTTCAAGCTTCCACAGCCTCGTCTCCCATCGTTTGTAGTAGTTGAAATATCGACAAAACGGTTCTTTTTGCCCGCAGCCAAATTCAGAGTCTTTCACAATGCATGTCCAAAATATTCAGGCTGTGGCCTTGGCCCTGCTGGGTGTGTCGGCCACTGTACAAGCTGTCCCTCAGCAAAAGAATTATGTTCAACCAGTCCAAGACCGGGCGTTTGCCTCTCTCAAGAAGGTTGAACCTTCTGCCGTATTGGAAAGGCAGAGCAATTGCACACTGGAGACTGCGGGTGTACGCAAGGACTGGTGAGTCTATTCAGGTCTATGACCTCGTCACATTACTGATGACCTCCCAGGGAAGCGTTGTCTAAACGCGAACGAAAAGCGTACATTAAAGCTGTCAAGTGTTTGCTGTCGTCTCCTTCCAAGACAGACCCGAGCTTGAACACTGGAGCCCGAGTCCGCTACGACGATTTCGCTGCACAGCACATCAACCAGACTATGAATGTCCATGTTACAGTACGGTCATCTCCACCATTTTAAAAGGCCCATGCACTGATAAGTCACCAGGGAAACTTTTTGACCTGGCACAGACATTATATCTGGTCTTATGAACAAGCCCTGAGGAACGAGTGTGGATACACCGGCTACCTACCTGTATGTTGACATATCTGCCAAGATCCTCATATTGGCCAGTTTGATTGACTATAAACAGTACTGGAACTGGTTCAAGTACCAAGATAACCTACGCAAGTCGCCTGTTTTTGATGGCTCAGCGACCAGCATGGGCTCGGATGGCGCCTTTTTGCAGCACAATGGGTCGACTGGATCTAATAACCTTCACATTCCTTCTGGTCTTGGAGGTGGTTGCATTGAGAAAGGACCCTTTGCCAAGTAATACATACCACAACTAATCAACGCCTTGGATCTATATGCTGACGATCAATAGCTTATCTGCTAACCTTGGGCCTGTTCAACCACAGCAGGAAGGCCTTGTTGGTGTTGGGATCGAGAATAAGCTCACATACAACCCTCACTGCGTGAAGCGCGACCTTAGCAGCTGGCTTGCAACCCGAATCTACACTAGGGACGCCTTCCTCAACGTCACGACCCGAGAAACCGCCAAAGACATCGCCAGCTTCCAAGCCGAGCTTGACAGCCAAAGCATCGGTCTTCCAGGTGTGCACGCCGGTGGCCACCAAACCATCTCTGGTTCCAACTCAGATCTTTTCTCTGGAGTGGTTGACCCAGCATTCTACCTGCACCACACCATGGTCGACAGGGTGTACTGGCTGTGGCAGGCGCTTCATCATGACCAGTACAAGACTATCTCTGGCACTATCACGCTTGGCAACAACCCGCCGAGTCGCAATGCCACCGTTGATGATATCATTGAACTCCCGTACCTTGGTGTCGAGCCCACTACTCTTGGAAGCTTGCTGGATACTCTGGATGGACCATACTGCTACATCTACGCGTAAATGAGTTTTCTGTCTTTCGATATTTTTTGGAACTTGTGTTCCGAAGATGATCGACGATCTCATGGCGATCTATCAAATTCTGTACAAAGACTTGGCTGTACTGCTAGATTGTGCTGACTGATGTAAGAGTTGAGTTAGAATTCTATGTAATTATTTTAGTTGCCATATTTATCATAGACAGAACCTCGATCTATTTCGAGTTAAAATACATTGCGACCTTTTGAATTATTCCATAATTAACACTAGGGGCAAATGTGCAACTCTTATCCTAAAAGATGTAATAGATAGTTTATTCAATCCCCCAAAAGGTTGATCAGATCGCTTCTGATTAAAAGTATCATATGAATCTCTTCTCAGCTATGATAATGGCAGAAAATCAACAAAATTATTGCACTCCTCCCAGCCATCTGTCCATATCAATGAACTTTTCTTTCGGCTTATGTGACTCAAACTGCTCATCTTCTTCCGAATCATAACCATCATTCGGGATTTCTTCAACCTTTTCACCCCTAGTATTGCTTCTCGACCTATACCCTTCGTCCCAAGGCGCCACTGTAGCAGGCTTCACGATACGTGCGAGTTGCAAATGAGCGACTGCTAACATAGACGACTGGGATATCTTGACTCCGGAGCTCAGCGTCACTGAAGTCAGGAGGTCGATCTCTGGTTTTCTGACCGTGTCTGTGGTGAGCTCTCTGTCTGGAGAGAAGATGGACTCCCAGCGATTAGTCTCGGCGAGCTGAGAGAGTATCTTCTGCTCCTCTTCTCGCACCGCTTCCTCGGGTGAGACTTCTGACTCTCTGACACCGCGTATCCTGCTGCACCAGTCGATCTTGGATCCCTGTACTCGAACTCCAAATACGACAAGGCAAGTAAAAACTGTAGCACGCCTCTTGAGTTTCTTGAGGCTTTGCATGCCCTGGATAGCTATGACGCGCCAGAAATATCCACTCTGGTCCCAACACTTCAAAGAGACAAGTCCAGATTCCAATTTCGGCCAAGAAGTAACAGAATCGTACGGTATCTCACCACTGTCAAGTGTGACGAGAATTTCATAATTGCCATGGCCACTGAAGTTTGGCGCTATAGGGTTCCGCTCTCTGCTGCCAGCGATGAACATGTTTTTCTCTTCGGGTTGGAATATGGTCAAAACGGGTACTGGACACGGTGGTAGTCTACTTCGGATGCAGCGATCTTTTCCAGGTAGTCTGTCCAGAAGTAATGCGACCTTTTGGTTCATGGAGTCGCGTCGGGCGTTCAGAAGAACCAACCATTGCTCAACCGATTCGGTGATGAGGTTCATGATGGGCAATTTGATGGACAACCCAGCATTGGTCATTGTGTAGGTACTGGCTTCGTGTACAGGCCACTCAGTGTATATGGCCGAATCCTTGAAACACCTGGGCGATGGGGCAAGGATGCTCGCCCAGTCTTCGGGGACGTAGCGATCGTCGTAAGCCCAACAGAAGAGGGTTTGATCATTAGAAACGCGGATGATCTCTTCTTGTAGTCTTATAAATGCCCTCTCTCCTTCTCCGTAGATGATAGGCATGTTGACATCAAAGATGCCCAACATACAGTAGGCGAGGTCCTCGGTCCTAGTTGTCTCGCGTCGTGATAGCCATGACATACGCTCGCCGGCGCTGGCTTTGTAGTAGCCACAATCCAGGTATTTTCGTTCAATTTTGGTCGTAAATGCAATGGTATTCGCGAGGGTCACTCTTGTTCCGATACTCGTCCAATCTTGGGCGAAGAAGACCATTGAGTAGGGAGCGAGAAGCTCTGGTAAAGTCCATCCTCTGGTGAACCATCGAGATTTGCGGAAATGTTCCATTGGATCGAATGCCCCGTTGTCAACAGGTGGCACATCGACCAGATAGACATAACAGACCGCCGCGTTTCTATACCACGAAAACATGGCATTGAGGCCTTCAAAGACCTCAGCGGAACTGTTCTTGTCGATGCAGTTGGTGTCGCACCACAAGTAAGTGAGACCATCTTTTCGGGCTTGCTCGCATGCGCGTCGAATCTTTTGGTGTCCCTTTTTCAGTTGCATCAACTCAAGGTTGCCTTGCCAGTCTTGGTATGTAGCTTCATCTTGTCCCCATGTGTGAGATAGAATGGCATATTCTGGGGGTTCACCATAGAATTCCTCGAGCTGGAACGTTTTCGTGTGTATGAGCCGCATGTTTTCTTTGAAGATAGTCAAGATGTTTTGGACTAGAAAGCAAAGATTAATTAATGTTGGATATGAGTATATGCAGGCGAGAAACTACCCAAGCGGAGTGTTGGGTTATGGCGGTGTGGCCCAATATTAGTGTCGTACTATGTATGAGTTGGCATGCATGACAACGATGCGAGCCCCACGCGTTGCGTATTGGATTTTTCGAAATCGAGGCATATACTTCGTCATATATTCTATTAAATGGCGGATGAAGCGCTGCCCGAAACGAGATTGTGCCCGTGGAAGTGTAAACGCTTCTTCTGGAGAGAAGCGAGTCGATACGCGTATTATGTCTATTCACAATGAACTGTTGGACCAATAGGATCAATTAACTAACCATCTGATTTCAAATAACGCCTCTTGACTAACGTTCACTGTGTTACAGCAAAGAAGAGGGAGAAAAAAAACTAGTCTACCCACTCTACCACTACAGGAACATAGACCTAAGTTGTCCGATTCGTCCAAGTCAAAATCCTAGTTAACTGTCGCCACTTTTCTTCATCAACAAGCGGGCCTTTGCTTGAGTGTCGGCCACTTGTCTCCATTACAAGTGTTTGTTTGTTGTGGGTACAGATGCGAGAGTATGAGTTCGTGATGTGGCGGGAGGATCTTCTGCGTTGTTACGCAGGTACAGGTAGCATAGTGTTTTGCAAAGAATGTTACTCGTACTTGAATCGACCAGTCCCAAACGTCGGCCATTGACTAGTTAGTAGTCCCCTGCAAGATCTGAGTTGGAATAAAGTTTTCTTGAAAGCCCTGCTCGTTCTAGCAGCTGAGTTCACGTGTAGCAGAACTGATGCTGAATATAAATCGTCTGGAACGGCCAAAGCCTGTGAACTTCTTGCATTGGATTGGAGGACGAGACAAAGTGCGTAGATGGACCTAAATAAATAAACCTTTCTTGACATATTCTTATCTTCTCTTCGTAATCATTACAGGCCACGTATGAGGAACAACAGTAAAGTATGCCTTCCAACTCCACTCCTTTGTAGGATCGACTAATGTGATGTTATAGTCTCGAACTAACGTTGCAGTTATCTTGGCCAGTTCGATCTTGGCCACGTTCTGTCCAGGACACGAGCCATAACCCGCTCCAAACTAAGCGAGTGCGTTAGAATCTGAAGTTGGGGCTAATATACCACGGGAGTTTTGACTTACAGGAATCCAGAACTTTTCCTTCTCGGCAATATCATCTTGTAGCCAACGATCGGGGTTGAACTCATGCGCATCCTCACCCCAAAAATCTTTGGAATGATGGATGACCCAAGGACTCACTGATACGATAGTGCCTTCAGGTATCGTTCGATCGCCAAATTCCAATCCTCCTTTGGGAGCTATGCGAGGTAGTCCCATGGGCACAGGCCCGAACTTGCGCAATGCCTCTTTGACACAAGCTTGCATAAAGCTAATACAATTTAGTCTCAAAGTCCATTCCACAGCAGATAAAGCGATGGTAACTTACGGGAGTTGCTGGGAATCTGCAAAAGAGACAATAGCGTCTTGACAAAGCCCGTTCTGCCTGGCGTCCTCGACCTCGGCACGAGCGCGCTCCAAAGCATTAGGATGTCGAATCATATGGTAGATGAAAGACTGGATACCGCAAGAAACAGTATCAGATCCCGCCCCCACCGCTGCAAGAGCTTGTGTGTTGATTTCACGTATTGACAGTTTGTCGGGATGCTGCTCGTGCTGCTTGAACCAATACGAAACAGCGTCGAAGCGCGTATTGGGGTTCTTCTCTCGATCCGCCAGGACAGATGCCGTTGTGTTGAACAAGTGTCCCATAGGCATGATGGACAGCCATGTCACGAAAGGGTTAGCTAGGAGTGCAATGTTGATCCACCTAAAGTATCCCGCGACTGCGACATAGGCGTTAAGAGCCAGAGAGTTTTCTATGGCATTGCCAATGTCCTTGCCCTGCTCGAGGAAGCCAAAGTGTTTGGAAAAGACGATCTCGCCGATGACGTCGAAGGTAGCATAAGTAATGAACTTGTCGAGATTCATTGGCTTCTTTTCACGGGCGAACTTGTCTAGCCAGTTGAGGAACAGCTCAAAGGTTTGATCGACGTACTGCTCGGATCTCAAAACGCTGGAAACTGTGTACGCAGCAGCGATGTACTTGGACTTCTCAACCTTTTTCTTGGGGTTTATGGTGCTCATAGGAGATTGGAAACGATAATCTGGTAATGCGTGTATTTTGTACCAGTTTGCCTCGAGATCAATCAGTTGCATACTTCGACAGCTGAGATTCTACACTACTCACCTTTCGCAGAGGTGCCATGAGAATCTTTTTGATCGCATCCGGATGGCTGACGCTGACCTCGTCATAAGACACCCTAACAAAATGTCCTATTGCAATGACTTGTGAGTAGTGAATCTTATCAACCCCGATGGCCACATACCATGCTTTTCATGCTGTCGAATCAGTTCTAGGTTCTGGTCACCTTTGAGAATTCGATGCATATGCCAAAGCCGGGTGAAAGATGCCGCAAATGGTCCTGGAATATCGTGAATCGCTGCAAAGTAGCGACGCCACACAAGGAGGGTGAAAAGTCCAATGGCTCCAAGGGCGACCAGAGCTGGCCAGCTCACATCAATTTGATCGAGGAAGCTCATTGTCAACACTTGCTGCTCTACCAGTCTCCGCGTGAGATTCGCTGTGGTAGATGGCCGTTTCAGACTAGGAAATGGTTAATTTGCACGGAACTGGACTGCTATCCCTTATAACCAAGCTGGTCAGCATATTTAGGTCGCGACTGTTGGTCGGGGGGATGTGAGAACTAATGCAGCATCCCCCACCCCCCCTTGCGACTCTGCTAACGTTAGTCTGCGACTTGTGTCAGGCCAGTCAGGCTGTCAGCGCAAATGCAAATCGGCGTTAGCTATCGTTATAGTTACAGTAAATCCGGATTAGGTGTACAAATACAACCCGCTGATTAGTCCAGATCCGTAGACCCCCCTGGTTCCGTTCAAATTATATCTCCACCACAACTGAAGGATCCCTGGTCAGTGCAGAGAGCTGAGCATGTGGTTGCCCGCACACGAGTCAAGTACGCATGTCGATTTTCAGCAGACTCTATCATTTCTTTTGGTTTAGAACTGCCATCGATATATTCCACTGCCTGATGGTGAAGCAACTCGAGCTGTTTGTTTGGAGCAAGCACTCCATATCTACTCTGGTCATGACGGTTGTTGCTCGCTCCCTCGGGTCGCTTTCATCCTAACGTTGAACCTGATATTGCTCCGTAGCTCGTATCCTTGACTGAGTCTTGACTTCTTCGACAAGCTCTTCTTCTGACTCGTTGGTATCCAGGCCTCTTTCCAGTCTGGTGATGACGCCCATGGGCTTGTTCTTTTTGCTTCGATTAGCATCCATGGACGAAAGCTTATATCCTCCCTGGGACGAAGAGTCTGGGTTGACGTTGTCCAAGGTGCTACCTCGCCCTTTGAACTTGACCCACAGCGGCTTAAGTGAGGGCAGGTTGACGGCGATAACAGCGCTTTGGACTTCAAAAGCTGCGACTATAACCATCTTACCAACATCGATGGAAGCGTCGGTTTTCATCGAGGTGACAGAAACAAGGACTGGAAGGCGGATGATGGCCACAGTGACAGAGACTATACCGAAGGCGAGGACGATGAGGACGGTTACTTTTCGTCGGAAACTCATTTGAAGATTCATAACGGTTGCGATCGGTATGCAGATAATATAGAAATCCATCGCTATATTCTGACACTTTCATTAGCACCTTGATTGAATTAAAACACTGTCAATTCGGGACTGCTCGTACCATGATTGGGGGCGCGAGCATTACTGTTCGTGTGTCAACGCATGTGACCTCTGGATGCAGCATCGGGTTGAGGATTTTTTCGAATGGTATGCATTGCAAGACCGTCAAAAGTCTTTGTATACTGTTAGATCAGGACAAATGTTGGTCGATCCTTTGAGGAATACTGACAGGCTAGAGAGAAAGATCGAAAAAAGGAGTCCAAAGCCGATGAAGATGAAGAGTCGGAATGGATATTCGGGCGACAGACGCATGTAAAAGAGAAGAAAGGTTATTTTTATAGCAGCATGAGCCGCGTAAATAACAATCTCTTCCATAAATGCTGTCTTTCACAGTTGTTAGTATCGTACTTGCTTGTCTATGAAGCATGAAGTTACTTACCTTCATTAAATCTGCAGACGCAAAACTGCAGTCGACATTCCCGGGCCTGATATCGACTAGTGGTGAGTTGAAAAGATTCAAGTTTACTAGATGGACATAAACCTACTTGCCGCAGCCCAATTCAAGAAATAGTTGCAGGATAACTTGATGCACAATATTGACGATCTCATTCAGTTGTTAGTCTTCGTTTTCCACAGGTCCAGGGTCCATACAGACTTACCAAGACTACGCAGAATGCTGAGTCGTCCCAGCCCCATGACTTGACGACGAGGGCGCGCGAGTAGAGCCGAGCAAAGGACGATACCATCGCGACCGCAAATGTGGCATAAGCCACGACATAGGCTATCACATAAAGACTGGTTGCCATTGTGATCGAAAACACGCTGATATGAGAGAAAATGGGGTGACTTTTGCAGCTTTACGAATATTGTCGGATATCGGGCTTTAATATCATCCTCCTGCGTTTCGCCCAGGGTTTTGGCTAATGCTTACTTCTTCGGGGGAAAACAACGCTTGACAGATAGTTCAATCCTTGTGTCTCGAATTTTTCTTATGTTAGTAATGATAAACCAACGGCTGACAGAGCCCTGTCAATAATATGCCAGACTAACAGCGCTTGACCTTTCCTAGCAAAGCGGTCCACAACCCCTGGACACGGCTGTTGGTTGTGACCAATTCTTCATCAAATGCTAAAAATACAAGATAGATAAGGAAGAACTGTTGCCAACGAGACTCGGCTGTCAAAAGCCGAGTGGCTTGAGTCATGGATACTGTGCTAGTATTTCCTACTTCTCTCAATTACGACACGAGCTGATACCGTCGACCAACAGTCTCGTCACGATTGTAAGAAGACGCCTGCATGTACATACATATATAGGCCCTGGAGGGCCCGCTAAAGAAAACCTTAATCAAAGCCAAGAGAGCCTAGTCTACACGGGTCAGCGGTTCCGACGCGGGCTTCGTAAGGTGATTGCAAATTACCTCACCTCGGCTACTCCTACACGAAGGACGCCAAGCTTCATCCTTGATCAAGGATAAGTCATACAGGCACAGCTACGTAACAAAATACTCTGTATTTGGTTATAAGGATTCTCATCCATGTAACTTGCATTCTCTAAACAGTCTGTTCCCCTGACGCATCACTTGGCCCAAAGCATTTAACCCCGCTACCCAACCATGCAATCAACATATGTAGGTAGCACCCAAAATACCCCGATGTAACTTATCGGCCAGATCGCAATAGTGCTTACACTCAAGTACCGAACCAAAGGCGGGAACGAGGTCACAAAACCAAGCAGAAAAGCAAGGAAGGATCCATCCATCCGGAGGCGTGCGCCACTTCTCAGCCGCTCGAGTCTTTTGAAGCAGGCCTGTGACTGCGAGTAAGGAGCACACCATCGCCAGACATGCCCAGCACGCCCGCTACGACGCCGGGCCCCTTGAGCCTCTTCCAGGACCTGTATCGACGGGGTTTATAACACCGATTCTCGGAAACATGAAACATGGTTCATTACATACATACTTTAGCACACCTCGCATCCTAGTCGTTTGTGGAAAATATCTCCCTATTGGTGTTGCTCCTGGTCCCATTATACATTTATGAGAGTGCTGTCTAACAAGTACATCGGATATGCTCGGAAGCACTGATATGGTGAGAAACTCTAAATAGTGAGATTTCTGCATTTTTCTTTTTCTTGCTCGATAGCTGTAGTAGAGCAGTGAGTTCTGCGTCGTCATCACGTCTTTGACTCCAAGTCATTTGCCAGCCTATTCACTGTGAGAATGTCTTCAAGAACAGCCAGAGGCGATGTGTTAGTACCATCACATTGATTCTAGGAACTGATGCTAGAGAAATCAGAGTGCCCAGCGCTGAGGGCCTTCTCCTGCCAAAGCCACCATAGGCGATCAGCTTGTCCAACATTGTAGGGATCATGTAAACTTATGGCATGCTTCTTGGGATTTGTGCAAGATTTGGGTTACTCAGAGGTTTGAGCCGTAATGCAAAGGCCGGCGAGAATGAGAAGAGAGATAAACCGCATCTTCAGAATCAGCTTGTTGAGATAAGGAACAAATAGATTAACGAACTGGAAAGACAATTCAATGTATAAACCCTTTTTTTTTTAACAGGGTAGGATGTAGAACTGGATATAACCCATTTCTCTATAGACCTGCTTTAGAGGACTTTGTATTGCATTAGAGGAGGGAGACTAATCTCTGCACGATATTAAAGATGTTTTGTTTCCAACTTTAAGGTGCTTTACTAGCTCGGGAAATACGGGTAATTAATAAGGCATAAACTCAACTCCGTGGTGAAGTTACATGGATTATAAACTAGAGTTCGTTGGATAAATGACATGTGATGGCCTCTGATTTATCACAAAGTTGAACTTTCAAAAGGTTGGCGGCATTGCTATACGGGCTTTTGATCAAATTTCCATCTTCTGAGCTTCGACATATCAGCATCTCCCTCGTTATAGTCGCATGGATAAGCACCAGGTTAACGGTAGAATGAAAAGTATCTCAAGTGAGAATTAATATCTAACTATAGTAACATTAGCCCTCTAGATATGTTAAAGATTCTGTATTCCTTACCTTTCAAACCCCCCTTGACTTTGGTCATGGTACGCAAGTGTCACATTGAGATCTTATACAGCCCTCGACGATATCATACTCGAGCATACGATTCGTGTCGCTACACCATGCAATGCAGAGGCCAAGGGTACTATCACGGCCGCCGTTGCCAACACAAGTCGCGACCACGGTCGAGATCAACAATGGTAAAACCCAGAGCTTCATGATGACGGAGATGGTGATGTAGTCAGTCGGAGTTTAAGAGGAAGGGCTAGCAAGTGATGGGGTATTTAAGGTGATAGTGTGATGCTTGGCGAATGCGTACGGAGTAGGCAGAGTTTAAATTAACGGAAAGATGCTCTTGTGTAGACTTATTAGGTTGTATTTAAACTTTTCAGGGCCTGGTGACACGTAAGCTTCCACCAGCCAGTCTCAAGAGCTCATTGTTTCTCAGCCTTCTGCTCCATGTTTTGACCTGATCTCACGAATCGCCGAATTTATCTACCATGTTGATAATGAACTTACTTTTAGCTTTTAATTAAAGTTAGCCTGATCGGTTGAACTACATCATCTCGGGTTGCGTTCTGAAGCGGCGAGCCCTTGAAAATCTTTAGAGTTACTATGGTACTGGCGGTTTTCGATTAGCCTTTCTCTCATGGGTGTTGAGATCGTGTGACTTGGGCATGAGCCTTTTACAGTCTACTGTTGAAATCACCGCTGAAATCCCTGTAGCTTTTAGCTATACATGATTACACCCAGGATCGTGTATATACTTAACTACGTACTTATTTAAAACATGCAGGAAGAAGTGTAGAAAGTAATTTTATGAGACATCATTACACTTTAAAAGGACGATTGATCATTGCTCCTTGACAATTCCTGGTGGCTCCATGGGATACTAACTAGAATATTGCATGGACGGACTTTTAAAAGAAGACCGAGAACTTTAAATACGGACATTAATTTTGAAACAGCCGAGACATGGATCTTTGAAAAAAAAATTTTTAGTTAGGCTGAATCAAGAAAATAGTTCAATCTGAGTAGTTTAATCCATACCTTATCCCAGCCTCCTCGGCAAGTGCTCTTCTACATATAGTAGGTAGCTGGCGAGACATATGTTTTTCAAAAGATAGAACTATCATTCCATCTCTCGATCATCCCACTGGAAGAATTTGGTCGAGTCACTGTGCCTGAAAGATTCATTGATCTTGAGCATACTTGTTACGCTCTCATGAGCCGGCCCTTGGCGTTGCACAGCTAACACGTTGACCGCAGCTTGGGTGGCGACTTATGGTACTCGCAGTCCCCTTCACGCACATTTTTTGTTTGGTCGATGAACCCAATCGTGATGAGAGCAACATAACTTTCTTGGCTCTAGCAGCGCGGACAGCGGGTAGGAAAGCCTCTACCACACGGAGTGAACCATTGATGTCTGTGTCCAGGTACTCTTGGAACTGTTCTTTGGATGCTGAGAGAAGGGGCTCGTCCATGCCGATAGCAGCGCTGACAATAGACAAGTGTGTGCACTTGTTCAGCTTTGGCGGCGACAGCCTTGATGCAGTCTACAGGGTTGATGTCGAGTTCAAGCGTCACGACATGGCATGCGCTAATGAGGCCTTAAACCTTTATATCTTCGCGTCTCGATGTCAGCATATCGGTCTTTGTCTACTCACCCTCTTGCACATCATTGAAGCTTTTGCTGCTGCTTCTTGACGGACATATTATTTATATCGGCCTCGGCAACTTATACCTCAACCTCCACATAACAATCGGGCTGCCGAATCTATTGACGAATTGGCTTGCAACAGCAAGAGGGTCGGGAGAAACGTGACCAAGATAAACTAATCCCAATACGTACAAGACGCGTATTTTGTCCTACCCCTCTTCATCGGGCTCAGTTCTGGCTTTGCTATGTACATGATCGCCATCATTGAAGACTAATATCCAAGTTTTAACCATTAGTGCCCTGCTTGAAGTGGAGAGAAGATGGCCAGTTTGACATAGCTTCGGTCCATTGGCATCCGAATGCAACATTAGAAATAGTATAAAACAAACCGATCGCTGCCCTCATGATTAAGTAATAGCTAACCCTCAGCAAAATGATGAGCAATTGCCAAAAACTTGTAGCTTGCCTAGGGTCTTTGGCCCAGCTCGCCCTAGCGGTCAATGGCAAAGATTATACACCCCATGTAAATCCGTTTCTGGGTACCGAGGGCCCGACCCCGGGATCGGCATACCAAGGTGGAAATGTCTTTCCTGGAGCTACTCTTCCCTTTGGAGCCGTCAAAGTCGGAATTGATACAACTCGATGGGACACCAGATATCAGGCTAACGCAGGCTACACCCCCGAGGGCAATGTCACAGCCATCACTATGCTACACGTGAGCGGAACAGGAGGTGCTCCCACGTATGGTCTGATTCCTCAGATGCCTCTCACATCTATCGAGGGCGTCAATGTGCTTGACAACCTGACATACATGCAAGAGAGGGTTGGTCATGATGTTGCTGAGGTTGGATACTACAAGACAGAGTTGAAGAATGGTATCACCGCCGAGATGAGCGCTAGCCATCATGCGGGAATTATGAAATACCAATTTCCAGATAATGAGGACCGAAACGTACTTGTGGATATAAGCCACTATCTCCCTACTAGAGGAAAGGAAAGCCAATGGTACAGCAACGGCCAGATTGAGCGCAGCCCAGATGGAACCTGGTATAGCGGCTACGGTATCTACAGAGAAGGCTGGGCTCTCGGTAGGTGGCTGGATCTAAGCAAGCAAGGGGGAGTTTTGCTGACACTGAATTTCTAGGAGGAGATTTCAAGATTTATTTCTGTGGACAATTCAACGCAGTGCCTTCTGATGTTCAGCTATTTTCTGGCTTATACACAGATCCATACTGGCCAAACACCACAGACGTCAGGCCAACCTTTACCAAAAACGAGAGGATAAAAGGCGGCGTTGACGGGTACCAATTTGCCGAGAGAGTCGGTGCACTCTTCGCCTTCCCGTCAAACGTATCATCACTCACTTCGAAAGTCGGCGTCTCTTGGATTTCGAGCGACAAAGCATGTCAATTCATCCACGATGAGATACCGCACTGGGACCTCAACAGGACTGTCACCCAAGCCAAAGACAAGTGGAACAGCGAAGTTCTCTCCAAGATCGATGTCCAGACAGAAAACAAAACCCAGCTTGAGATGTTTTATACAGGCTTGTATCACTCTCATCTGATGCCCTCGGACCGAACAGGCGAAAACCCTCACTGGACGTCAAATGAGCCGTATTACGACGACTATTACACACTTTGGGATACCTTTCGATGCACCCACGCGCTTATGTCTCTGATCGTACCAAGTCGACAGATTGAAATGAGTTGGTACCCTTCCCTTCAGCTACTACACGTTCTAACTTTGCATAGTTCGAAGCATGATCGATATATGGCGGCACGAGCGCTTCATGCCCGAGGGTCGTAGCCATAACCACAATGGCCGTGTTCAAGGAGGTTCCAATTCAGATAACATTCTCGCAGACGCCTATGTCAAGAATCTGGATCAAGATAAGCTAGTGAATTGGACAGATGGCTATGCTGCCATGCGCACAAATGCTGAACTACAACCATATAACAACTTCGACTTCAATGATCCGACCGGAAGTACAAAGGAGGGAAGGGGTGCACTCGACGATTGGAAGAAATATGGTTACGTCAGCACAAACTATGGTCGAAGCATCAGCAAAACTGTCGAGTATTCATTGAACGACTTTGCTGTGTCACAGGTTGCCAGGGGCGAGGCACCAGACGAGGCTTCCAAGTATCTTAACCGGTCAACGTGAGTAAAGAGACATCTGGTCAATGAACTAGAAAGTGGCTAACAGTGCCTAGCGGGTGGCAGCTCATCTGGCAAGAAGATGCAAGTTCCCATAACTTCACTGGCTTTCTCGTTCCCCTGCAGCCCAATGGCACGCTTCTGGAACCCTATGACCCTCTGGCTTGCGGGGAGTGCAACTGGGAGTCGATTTCATACGAAGGAACCCCGTGGGAGTACAGCTTCACAGTACCTCACGACATGGCTACCCTGATTGAATTCATGGGTGGTCCAGAAGAGTTTGAGCGAAGACTTGATACAAGCTTTATACCTGGCCTTGGCACTCAAGACCAGGGCAACAATGGAATTGGTTCCATGATATACAATCCGGGTAATGAGCCTAGCTTCATGACGCCATTCCTGTACAATTATGTACAAGGAAGGCAGTGGAAAAGCGTCATGAGAAGCAAGTCAATCGTGGACGAGTTTTACCATGCTGGAGCTAGTGGCATTCCTGGAAACGACGATGCAGGCAGCATGAGTAGTTGGCTTGTCTGGAACATGATAGGTCTGTATCCGGTTGTCACACAGCCAGTCTATCTCATTCTCTCACCGCGATTTGAGGATATATCGATACGACTGGGTGAATCTGGTGGTCTGTTGCGTATAACTGCTCGTGATCTTGACAAGGGACCTTATATACAGAGTCTGAAAGTCAATGGCAAATCATGGGATAAGAGCTGGATTAATCACGACGCGTTAGTGAGCGACGCCGGAAAGGAGAGCTTGCTGGAATTTACTATGGGTGCAGAGCCGGTAGAATGGGATTCTGGTGAGCTTCCACCTAGCCCCAACACTTAGTTGTAGGTATAAGTCACACCTTTCAGATAGTCGTCCCTCCCACTGTGACTACACAGTTATATCTAGCTAGCTTACTCGATAGCAAGACTCTCCCAAATGTATTCATCCTTCATTTCTTTTCCGTCATATTGTCTTCAACAACAGTATTCGTCTGTCCAGCCGCGGCAAGCTGCTGCTCAGCAGTCTCATTTCTCTCGTCGTCCTCCTTGGCCAGTTTAACATTAAGAAAGAAGAACATCATTGCCAGTAGAGGAATAGAGAGCGAAAGCGACACAATGGCTAGCGTTTGCTGTGTCATGCGGTAACTCAGATTGATCGCATGCCTAGTATCGGTTCCGGGCTGGTAACTCTGCGCTGCCACAATGGAACGGAAGATGACGGTGCTGTTAGCCTTGTCACTCTCTGGGAGATTCTCCAAGAGTCGTCGGGGAAGAAGAGTGTTCCAGAGAGCACCTCCAATACTAATATACGAGTTAGTGTATGCCCTGGAAATTGACAACGGAGAACTGACCTATTACCGACATTCGCACCAAATCCAGACGAGGAAAGGAACATGGCTGTCGCAATGCCGATCTCGTGGTCGGGCACTGCAGCTTGCAGGGAAACTTGGAGTGGAACCTGAGCAAAACCTCGGCCTAAGCCAAGAAGTACTTGTCCTGTGGTTAAGGCGGCTTCATTGGCGACCCTTACTCTGTCGATGTTGGTAAAGTAGATGGGCAGCCCATTTGCCAGGGCAACCATTAAGAAGCCAAGAATGATAAATGGCTTTGTATGCTTGACAAATCTGATGGCCAAGCCGATTACAAGACCACCGAGATTGAGGGCGACTCGACGAGCGTTACTATCGAGGTTAGAGACTGAGGAAGAGCATTTGAGGGGAATAACTTACTCGATTCGAACAGCGTGTCCGGGGGAATAACCACCAGCCACCTGCAAGAAGCTCGAAGCAAAGGTCCTGTATGTAGAATCCGACATGGCAATGAAACATACCGAAGCGCAGGCAAGAATGACATTGCGGTTCTTGATCATACGGAAAGGGACGATAGGCTTCTTGGCATATCGACCATCCCAGACCAAGAATCCAACAAAAGTCAACACTCCAACGACCAAGAGGACGATCGATGACGGCTCCGACCACCTTTCAGTGTTCCTCCTTCCTGTGATAGATAGAGGCAGGAGAGTCATGGCAAGACCACCAAGTAGCAAGAATGCGCCGACGATATCCAGCTGCACGTAAAGTACTTGGCGAGCTTGTACGAGCCAGGAAGCGCCCTGAGGGATATCAGAAGCAGCACGGAGTGAAGTACGCTTGTTGTTTATCCCTTTGCTTCGAGCTCTGAAGTTCATAAACACCATAATGGCGATGGTTGGAAGAGCACAGAAGGGCATGATGGCAGCCCACATACCGTATCCCCATCGCCACGAAGAGTTGAGAAGCATATGCTCGCCGAGGTATGTACCAGCGTACAAGGTCGGGATGGCGGCTAGCGACTCGGGGAGCGTAAAGAGGAAACCTCTGTTGATCAGGGACGTGACTTCGGCGATGAAGATTTGTTCGGTGATTGTCCACCAAGTGCCGCCGAATGATTCAAAGATACCACCAGCCTGTCAATATTAGTCTCTGCTGAAAGATCACCGAGCTGCTAGTGAGTCTTACAAGGTATGTCTCTACATTGTGGCATGCAGCGTAAAGCACATTCGCCAAAGCCATACAGATGGCGGCCCCGGCAAATCCTTGTGGTCTTCCAATATGCTAGTAATTGTGAGTCGCAACAAGCTATCCACTTGCTTCTGGGTGTACTCACGTCTGCAACCTTTGCCAACAAGGGATACGCAACGATTCGAACGATACCGTGAATGATATTAGCTGTAGCGATCAGGGAATGGCCTTCAAAATGGCTCGTGGCGTAAGGATCGTAGACACCCCCGGAAGAAGCTGCGAAAATCATGCTAAAGTTCATCACGAAAAGACTGCACGACCCAAAGTCAATGCCTGCTAGTACTGTAGCTGAGAACTTGGATTCACTCACCCGCCAAACGCCACGATGAGTGGAAACTTGGTCCAGATCTTACGAAGAGCCTCCGTCGGAGCAGGAGCAACATCTTGTGGCTGGTTCTCCGAGTCGACTTCGGTTTTGCCATTGTTGTCGCTCAAAACTCCTCGCGGAGCGGACGTGATCTGGCCCTGTTGTCCAGACATTGCGAGTTACAGCCTATAGTCACGCAAATGTTTTCTTCTTTTTTCCAGGGCCTTGTTCACTTTTAAATGCTTTCCCTGTCACTAGGTTACCCCCATGCCAAGCCGGTCATACGACCAAGTAGGCTTTGGTCAGCTCTGTAAATCGCCTAGCCCAGCAGCTGGGGGTAATCTTGGCGAGCTTGGTGAGGCCTTTAAAAGTTCGTCTTACCCATGAAGATTATCTTATCAGATCTCCATTATTTTTTTCAGCTCAGTGGAGAAGCCAAGCTTTAGGGAGACTTGGAGTCTGATCCCATTGTGTCGCTTACGTCGGTGTCGTTGTTTTGAGACATAGTCTCGATACTTGGCGACATGCTAGACCTTTCTTTGCTAAGCGAGCTCGTTACGATTATTTGTTAATAGGAGCTCGTCCAGAACCTTTGAAAAGAAGCCCGACTTTGCTCCGAGCTGTGTCATAGGAAGCCCTTGAGATTTATTCGGCGTACGTCTCGTCGTTGTATGTTAAGAACCAGAGTCTTTCTATGACACATCCCGGGTTTGTCACCCTGACCATCAGAATCCTAATTTCTTCCCTTCTAGGGTGACATGACATGAAAAAGTAAACCCGGTCCTGTCTCCGATCACGGCTTTCTTTCGGGAAGCCATCCAAAAACAGATGATAAAGGCCGATGCCGCCAACCTTACTTCCCTTGGACTCAGTATCAACTCAATCACAATCAGAATTGATTCAGACAAGGTGAAAATAACAAGAAGAGAAGAATAAGGGAGAAAAATGTCGCAGTTTTTGGACGTGAATTGGGTATGTGCAATTAGTACTACAAATATCCAGCAATCGCTGTCTTGTCTTCTACCACAAGCAGTCATAAGCTCAGCTCGGCTGTCATTAAGTTTTAGCTTCAAGCTTCTGATGTTATACCTCAGTAGAGTGAATACTCTCAGGGTCTAGTGACACCACCACCGCGAAAACTAGTCAGAGCGAAGACTTAAATACATGCTACATATACCCGAACGTTATCGACCAGGGCATCTCTACCTTTGAGATCTGATGCAAGGGTAGCGCGTGTGGTCTGACGAGGTGAACAGGAACTCTCAAAGGTATAATGACACATTCTAAGCCCGGCTGTGCAAAGTTATTCGGATAAAATCAGCAACCAGTGCAATAGTAATCACAGTTCGTAAATTCACTATCATAAAGGTAGAACATACAGCCCGACCCCAACACTGATCTTACAGCCCCTAGGGTGTGATCTCTCCACCAATGGGGTTGTGAATGGATTTGTTGTTGTAATTTTCCAAGAACTTGTTGAGTTTTTCTTGAGACGTTTCCCACAAAGACTCAACAAAGGTATACTGCGTCTGTTGGAATTCAAACGGAAGATCAACCTTAGCGACAAGAGCTTTGTTAATAGTATACTTTACCATTTCGCCTGATACTCTGTACCAGATGATTCGAATGGCTGTCGGAGAACAATTAGTGACATTGCTATCACCATTACGGATTAACGCGGTGCCAACGTACTTCCTCTGAGGTCCTGGGTGACCTCGTCCCATACGAACACGTTGAAGAAAGACCAAAAAGATTTATCTTGAACATGGTCCATGTTTTCGAGGATGATATCAGAGAATCCCACGAGAACACTTTCAAGCGCGGGGGATATCTTGGCGACTGTTGTGATGCCCACCAGGATATCGGCAAGAATCTTGGTATGAAATTCGGCCTTCCTGGTTTTGATTCTGTTTCGGGTAAGATCATCTCCCGACATTTTGATCCTGAGAATGGGTTAGCTATTCCATCTTACCTGTCTGTTGCCTTTCCTGTAAATCGTTACATACCAGTCGCAATGATTTTGGGCCATGATAGTATCGAGTACCTTGATGCGGTACTCAGAGCGCTTGAGACGTGAATCCGTGCTCATGTCATTTGGCAGATTTCCTTTTTCCATCTGTTTCTTGGTCTGGAGTCCGGCGTGGATGTCGAGCCACTTATGGGTCAGATCGACCATGTTCTCAACATACTTGATGCGCTCCTCATGGCCAGGAGGAATGTTGTTCGCCTTAATGTTGATGTAGTTAACAGCTTGAGGAAAATCGTCAGCCCCCATGTCCTTGTCAGTTAATTCGTCGGCATCATTGGAGCCACAAAGAGGAAGTGGGAAGATAGCAGGGATGTCTTTCGCCGAGGCAACGAGGTTTCTGCCATGAACAAGTTGTTGATCAGACATGATGGCAATATTAAATAGAATGTCGATGTTTTAGAAAGTAGAAATACTTGAAACGGAAAAGTTATGGTAATCCTGAGTTACGTGATAAGGAGGGGAAGTAATAGGGTATGAGAATAGATTGCTACCTTTATATATTCTCTATATAATGATAAACAAACTAGACAATCAAAAACCAAGTAAGGCTATCAAAGTATGCATTTGTTGAGTTATCGAGATCTGTTAAGATTTCAGCACAAGGGATTATTGTTAGCCAGTTGCAGAAGCCAAAACCAATATTAACATTCTCATTCTTCGGGCTGTCTGCTGGTGATGACCACATATAATATTACATTTCATATAACGGAATGTCAAGTAGATTGGGAATGAATTTCTGCATTTGTTTGATAGGCGTTTAGGTGGCGTGATATCCTCACCGCTTCAGGCTTAACTTGTCCCTTCGAATTAGCCATGGCTTGTGAAGACACGTTGGAAAGATTGCGTATTCTTGACGTCTTGACCCAAGGTTGGCAAAATGCTCTGATAGAGGTAGGTTTGTGAAATGGGTTCAATATTTCAAACACAACCACAATCTCGGTAGGAACATCACGATGATAGATGTCCGGGTAGATAGAAAGCTAGTGATATGACAGTAGTAGCAAAAAACTCAGGGACACTCAGAAGTCAATAATTAGAGTGCATAACTTCTAGAGTTAATTTA
Organism: Fusarium abutilonis; assembly: GCA_021655885.1. Lineage (NCBI taxonomy): Eukaryota > Fungi > Ascomycota > Sordariomycetes > Hypocreales > Nectriaceae > Fusarium > Fusarium abutilonis. The sequence continues at coordinate 165,476 of JAJJWN010000146.1, read as the reverse complement.
TTATTAGAATAATCTCTACAATGAACGAAGAATTAAACAGCTGCAATAAGTTAAAGCTGTAGTTAAAATAATAATTGTCCATCTTTTACATCTTTTACCCTGCTAGTCTCGGGTAGATTGTTGCTCGTATTCTCGCCTGCTCGTTATCAACGAGCCGCCGCCCGGATACTCTGTTATTCCGATACCTTATCAAAGCTGGAACCACCTTTTAATGTGTCAAACGCACACACTTGAGCAAAAGGCGGAGAAAAAGCCGCCAGCCTCCGCCAAGATCCGCCGCCTCCGCAGAGATTTCGGCCTGTCAAGTTTCAAGTGTGTCACCCTCCGAGTCCAACAGCCCCAGGATGGAATCTGCAAAGCGGAAGCGAGCCGCCAAGGCCTGTAATTACTGTAGAAAGAGGTAGGTAATCTTTGATAGTGGCCTGGCGAGTCACTGCCACTTGGCCTCAGCCTCTGTGTCAGAATAGCTAACAAATTGACTAGAAAGAGGAAGTGTGACGGCAGACAGCCCGTTTGTACTCTCTGTGAAGAAGCAAACAACTCGGAATGCGAGTATCGAGATGAAGGCAATGAAAGCAACAAGTACGTCTAGTATGGTCCTCTCATTACCAGTTCTTCAGAACACGGTTTCGGCATTGTTGTCCTGTACTCACCAGTCAGACGCATTGCGATATCGGTCGATCGAGTAGACGAAATCTTTGATCGACTCGAAACTCTCGAATCTACCTTTCACACCGCAGTAGCTGGACGAAGAGAAAGGAGTCCTGCTGCAACACCTTATCCCGTCTCAAGACATGGAGGAGAAGCCATCAGTCCTGATGACGGAGTGCTCGCGGCGTCTTCGGTACACTCAACAGGACCCGGAACTCAGACGTCACTATCACAGTTTGCCAACAACAATGTCTTCAACACCACCATGGACATTCCTCTATCTCACTCATCAACCACTGGAAATCTCCTTCGCTCAGCGCCAGCCAAGGCTTTACTAGGTCATTATCCTCCTGATCTTTTCCTCCATATCGAACTCAGACGTCCTATCCCGGAAGGGTTACGGCTCAATGCCGTGCCGGCTAGCCAGATAGACATCCCTCCTTTATCACACAACGAGACAGATCATCTTGTTCGCAATTACTTCCAGCTAGTCCACCGCTTTCATCCCATCCTTGATCAAAGAGCGTTCTATGAGCTATACGACCAGACTCTCGACCATGGCCCAAGACCTGACCTAGCCTCTGCACTGGTTCTAGTCGTATTAGCTCTTGGGACAGTCGCAGCAGAAACACCCAACCGGATGGACGCCTGCTGGAGCCCTGGAATTCGTTACTTTACTCCTGCTGTTCGGTTCTTGCTAACCGAGTCGTTATGCTCGTTTGGTGGCAATCCTATCCTGCCACAAGCGCTGTATCTTGCAGCGCTTTACTATAGTTACTTATCCAGGCCTTTACTTGCGTGGCGGCTGGTGCATATGGCCTCTACCGAAGTACAGCACTACTGGATTCGGTTAGTCCACCTCAGCGGTTATTGCGTGCTGGCTCTAACACTAAGTCAGATCCGAGAAACTGTTACGTGATGGTCAAGGTGGCTCTCAAGACCAATCGATTCTGCGAGTGTTTTGGGCCATTCTTGTCCTTGAATGGTGAGCTATCCCCAAGTTAACACCGGGAACAGAACGTTCTAACTAACTCGCATGCAGTGATATTCTTGCAGAACACCATCTCCCCCGCAGTGGTATAGAAAAAATCGTGGACAAGCTACCATATCCCTGGTCGGATGGTCCTTCTGAGCCATATATGCACCGTTGGCTAGCTGATCTATCCTCACGACGTTTACTAAACCGTATTCACTACGTTCTCTATGCAGAAGCAGAACCAGGCACAGGAGACAGTACAGCAGATCACTCCGAAGAGTCGCAGTCAAACTTACCAAGTCTGGCACATGAATTAAATCGTCAACTCGGTGCTTGGTATCATCTTCTTCCTCATAGTATCAGACCCAATCTAGAGAGCCCACCTATTGGCATTGACGATACTATGGTTACGATACGATATCACACTACAGGTGATATTATCTATCGACCATTCTTATATCAGGTTTGCGCCCTAGCGCCTGGGACTTGTCCTAACCCGGCGACGCTCGAGAACGCCCGACAATGCCTCGTGCATTGTCGCAGATACCTCAATGCTGTGGAACACGCAGTTCACGCGCCCACGGCCTGTTTGGAAAACTTTTTACACGGGTATGTAAAGTCCACTACCCCAGTTGAGCGACATTGACTAACAAAATACTGTGCGTTAGGACTATGGCTGTAGTTTTACTACTGTCGTTCGCCGCCTTCTCAAAACTTGAGCCGTTGAGAGTTCCAGATCTCAATCAATTACAGGACAAGGGAATAAGGATCTGTGAGAGATGGGCATTTCCGGGTTCGAGTATTGAGCAGATGGTTGTCATTCTGCGCGCCTTGCGAGCAAAGTGTATTGATACAGGTTAATGATAGGACCCGGATAAAGGGTGCAAAGTAATCTATTTTTTAAATGCCGATATTCTGACTCACATTGTCTCCCTTCTTCACACAAATCTGAAACCGGTATCGGAATATATCATATTCAATGACGAACCTTGTCGTTATTTGACATATATCAAGGGCGCACGCTAAACTATGTTAGCCGGCGGCACCGAGACCACCAAAGTTTCTAACCCTTTGCAAGATCTTTCGAGAAGACCTAGCCCTAGCTGTTTGTTCTAGATTTGCTCTTTCGCCTATGTTTCCGGCTAGACCATTTAAGTACTTGAGGCTCCCTCAATTAGGCCAGCTTCAATTATCATCTCCACATCAAATCCTCAAAGTCTCTTGCCATTCTCCTTTGCATAAGTTTTTGCGTAAATAATTCGTTACGCGCCCTTCCAGACACCGTATCCATTCAAAGTTCTTCAGCTCAACGCTTACAATGGCGGTCAAAGAACCACAACCGACCTCAGGCTCTAGCAAGCCGGTCAGCATCCGCTTTGCAACACTTGCAGATGCCAGTCGCATTGCAGAGCTCGGCGCGCATGTCTTTACAGTCACATTCGGCCACTCTGTCGAGCCCCACGAACTAGACGCCTACTTGGAAGAGTCATATTCAGAAACATCTATTATCACGGACCTACAAGACGAAAAGAAAGATATCATCGTCGCTACCAATGATCAAAATGAGGTTCTGGGCTTTTCATATCTCACCCGAGGGAGCAGTGAGCCTTGTATCGAGCACCTTGAAAAACCAGTTGAACTACAGCGCATCTACGTGCATCCCACTGCGCATGGTAGCGGTGTTGGACGTTCCTTGGAAAAGGCGATTGTGAACATGGCAGTGGAACAAGGATTCAAGAATATCTGGCTTGGTGTGTGGGAGGAGAACCAGAGGGCGGTCAGGGCGTATGAGAAATGGGGTTATACGCACGTCGGCGACCATGACTTCAACGTTGGGTCTGTGGTGCAGACGGACAATATCATGTTTAAAGCGTTGTGAGCACTGAGGTTATGGGATGGATTTGTCATGAATGGCGTTGGGTGCTCGCTAGGTATTGAAAGACGATGAGATTGAATTCTAGGTGGCCTGTTTATACTCCATGGAGATATCCTGATAGAGAACATGTTACACGCGTGTAATGTCCCCAGAACTATACCTTGCCCCAGATAAAGGTCAACAGTTTACGAAAGCCAAAACAGAAGTAGAATGAGAAACACCGATAGCGCTATTCTCTGTGACCAATGACCAACGCCTCGCCCCCCATTCGTTCTAGACTATTTGCTTAGAATGACTGAACCATTGATTTGCCAATTCCGAGTCACGCACGACCGGCCCGGTCTACGTCTGTCTTGGTGGCGGCCCGCCTCCTCCGCCATTCTCTATTACTAGCCCTTGGCCTCTTTCGTAGATTGTTATAGATCACATTTCTCGAAGCGCAATTATCTTATTTGTCTGTTATTTTCCAAGTAAAAAGCAGAGAATCCGATATCCAATCCTCGCCATCATGTATATCCGGGCTGTTCACGCTGAGGCTGACCTTTATGTTCTTCGACGCCTCATCCACGAGAACCCTCTTGGAATGCTCACCACTGGCATCAAATCCTCCGCAAACTCATTTCTCCAAAGCAGCCATATTCCATTCCTTTTGGATGTTCAAGATGAATCCAGCAAGACTGAACTCGGTCGGCTAAGAGGACATCTCGCACGACAAAACCCGCAGAGCAAGGCCATGATAGAGCACTGTTCCTCCAACCCTACCTTGAACAGTTATCTTGAAGATGAAGTCCTTGTCATTTTCACGAGGCCCGCGCATCACTACGTTACACCAAAATTCTATACCGAGACGAAACCTGCGACAGGAAAAGTGGTGCCGACTTGGAACTACGCTGCGGCGCAAGTATATGGCAAGGCGCGAATTTACTACGAGAATAATGAGGAGACGTCTAGCTTTCTTGGCAAAGCGATTTCCGATTTAACAGACCACAATGAGACGAAAATCATGGGATATACAGGTGGAGATGAGCCTTCTCAGTGGAAAGTCACAGATGCTCCTGAGAGATATGTTGAGTTGCTCAAGAGGAACATTATCGGTATCGAGATTGAGGTAACTAAGCTCGAGGGCAAGTTTAAGATGAGTCAGGAGATAGGCAAGGGAGATCGCGAAGGAATTATTAATGGTTTTGCGAATTTGCAGACGGAGACTGGTGATGAAATTGCAAATATTGTGAGGGAACGGGGCGAGTTGAAGGATCAGCAGAAGTGAAGAGCATTATCCCAAAACTCTGGTAAAGAAGTTTCGAATAATTAAAACAACTAAAAGATATTCCTGTGCTTTTCGTCAAATACAGGGGTAAATTTTGAACTGTTAGATATATCGGACTGACTTTGTGGCAGGTAATAAGAACAACCTAAAGTTCAAGCTTGATATTGCCGGAAATGGAGCGGCGCTAGGCAAGTGAAGTAATCAATTATTGATAGCAACGCCATGTACACTACCATGGGAATTATGTAGTGTCATCTCCATGGAAGACCCGGGATTGCCGGTCAAAACATCATGCAACTGCATCGTAGCTTTGCATTGACGGGTTTCTACACCCTGGAAAAAGTATAGGCTGCATTTCTCCGAACGTCAATGAGATAGGTATTATCATCATATGTTTGTATAAGACCTTACCTTCTGCTGAAGATTCGACAGCTGATGGGTTCTGAACAGGGATTGTTGACCGTGTATTGTGCAACGGTGACATGCCGAGTTTTCCTTTCATAACCACGTGGTTTGCAACAGTCACTTTTCAAGGAGGACGACATGGAACCAACCATAGAAATGAGCCCACAGCGTTTTTTGCTGACGTCAAATCTAATGTCTAGAGCCTTGAAAAAGGAATAGCCAATTCAGCTGTCGGACAAAAACTCGGATGACGCCGTGGCGCTGGAATCATTTCACCTAACGTCTGAGTCTCCAACATTGAAACGTTACCACGTCTTAATGCACGCGCCCCATAAAGAACATGAGAGAAAGAAAGTTAATGTCTGGGGATTGCGGGTCTGGAGAAAAACGTCAAGAGAATTAACATCCATTTTTTTCGGCCGAGGCAGGGCCGTTCGGATCTTGGTTCAAACATGTCAACTTGTCAAGCATTAGCAATATCCAAAGTCCTTAACGTAGACAGACCCGAATTACCGTAACCAAAGAAAATGTCTGACCAAGAGTTGGCGTCATTGCTTAACGCTACAGGCATAATGCCAAGGTTTCTTGTTTTAGGCAAAACCTCAAAGGATCCTACGGCAGATCGGCAAAGCGCCTTGGCGGTGATCGGGAACGACGAGGTACAGTAGTGGACGTTTTAATGTCTCGGCGATGAGATTATGTTATTCCCATATAGTCTGGAGTAAGAGATGGATGAATCACAAGTGTTGAAGTGATTGTATTTGTGAATGCACTCTTAACTGTATTGATTCTCTTCTCAAGGAAACAAAGTATCTCTCAGCTTGTGTCTATCCTGTCACACCAGACCATCCATCCATATCCTTCGTCTCCATCGAGAATTCTTTGGCCGGATCTCTCGGGTGTCGTCATTACAGGGCCGTTTGGACTTACTGGACAAGGATCAGCTCTCGAAAGGTACAATACGTACCTGTACTTTTAACCTTGACCGGCGCCACAGACTTTCAACCTATCACTAGACATATTGACCATGCAGTAAGCAGTAAAATAACGGTAAATCCGTTGCTAAATCTAACCAGCTGGGTTGATATATACGGTACATACATACATCATCACATTCTCCACGCCTCAACGTCATGCGGCTTCATCCAAAACTGTGCATTGGTTTTTCTGCCAGTATTTCCCAAATGTTCAGCCCTCCCTCTATCCCCAGGAACGCTCGGATGTTTGCTCGCTTTTCCCCAGCTTAGCAAAACCCCGTGGAGGACCAGTTTTCCACTCCCCCACAAATCATCAATTGTGACGGACCGATTTGGTGGTCTCGAGACCATCACAGCAACCGGGGCCGTCGGAGGTTGCGGCTCATTGGATGACTCTCTGCGCCTGACATCACAGTTCCTTCATGAGTCTGATCTCGGTACAAAGTAGCAGTAGCAGTTAGAATCAGTATATAACGTCTTGGTCAGACAGTGTCATAGACTGTTTATTTATTCTTTATCTCTGCTCATGTGAATCCAATCTCATCTATCAATAATCAAGGGTTACACCACTAATTCTTATCTTTTTTGGTAACCAACCTTCTGGCTCACGATAGCCTCATCGCCCATTATGGCGCCGTCATTCCTCACTGTTCATTTCGATGACCAGAATCCCAACACAGAAAAGGGCAAAGAAGCCGGTGCACGTCGGTCCCTAGCTGGACTTGACTATTCGCCATTGCCTCGTATTACTGGACGGTCTTTTTTGCTAGCCACATTTGTTTCCATGGGTGGTCTCCTGTAAGTTATGCTGTGCATCGTCTAGCGAGAACAACTTGACTAACACCCAACTCCCCCAGCTTCGGCTATGATACCGGTCAAATTTCTGGTTTCCTGGAAATGCCCGACTTCCTCGAACGCTTTGCCCAGACCAACAGCAATGGAGAACACGAGTTTAGCACTGTTCGCTCAGGTCTGATCGTCGCCCTCCTTTCCATCGGCACGCTTTTTGGTGCGCTGATTGCTGCACCAATCTCGGACCGCATCGGCCGAAAGTATAGTATCTCAGGATGGACCTGGATTATCGCCGTTGGCTTCATTATTCAGATCTCGGCCGATACCGACTGGGTACAGATTATGATGGGTCGATTTGTCGCTGGATTGGGCGTAGGCGCTTTGTCTCTGCTCGTTCCCATGTTCCAAGCTGAGACTGCCCCTCCGTGGATTCGAGGTGCTATGGTTTGTTGCTACCAACTGTTTATTGTAAGTGATTGATTCTTTTCCCTTGTTTTCTCGCACAATTTGATTTCTAACACTATCTTCTAGACTATGGGCATCTTCTTGGCTGCTTGCTTCAACTACGGCACCGTCACCCATCACCCCAACAGCTCTGCATGCTGGCGCATCGTAATCGGCATTGGCTGGGTCTTCACCCTCGTTCTCGGAGTTGGTATTCTGTTTCTGCCCGACACTCCTCGGTTTGACTACCGTCGAGGTAGAGTCGACCGCGCCCGTGAGACACTATGTAAGGTCTATGGTGCTACGCCCAACCACTGGGCCATCCACACTCAAATGGAAGAGATTGAGTCCAAGCTCAGAGCCGAGAGCCAAATCAAGGTCAACCCCGTCAGGGAATTTGTCAACATGTTCAAGGCTCCTCGCATGGCGTACCGAATCTTCATCGGAATGTCCCTTCAGATGTTCCAGCAACTCACGGGCGCCAACTACTTTTTCTACTACGGCACAACCATCTTCGCATCCGTCCAGATCAATAGTTACGTGACCCAAATCATCCTCAACACCATCAACTTCGTCGTCACATTCATTGGTCTCTACATCGTCGAGCACTACGGTCGACGCAAGTCTCTTATCGCCGGAAGTACTTGGATGTTCATTTGCTTCCTCATCTTCGCCTCTGTTGGTCACTTTTCGCTCGATCGCGTGAATCCCGCCAATACCCAGAGCGCAGGTATTGCCATGATTGTCTTTGCCTGTCTTTTCATTCTCGGCTTCGCAACAACGTGGGGTCCTATGATTTGGACTATCATGGCCGAGATTTTCCCCTCGCGATATCGTGCCAAGGGTATGGCTCTGTCCACAGCGAGCAACTGGCTCTGGAACTTCCTCTTGGCTTTCTTCACGCCTTTTATCACTGCTGATATCGACTTCCGCTACGGTTACGTATTTGCCGGCTGCAACGTACTCGGTGGATTGCTTGTCTACTTCTTCGTCATTGAGGGACAGGGCCGCACGCTTGAGGAGATTGATACCATGTACCTCGAAAAGGTGAATCCTATGAAGAGCTCCAAGTGGCAGGCACCGCCACCCGAGGAAATGTCACGAATTCGCAAGCAGGCTGGTACAGACCTCGAAACCGCTGCTCCCGCTTTGAGTGATGAAGAGACCCTGGCCCGACCTTCTGGCTTTACCGATAATGGTCACGGACGCAACAAGGAAGAGCAGGCTGGAACTATGCATCATGAGTAATGTGAGAGCACGAGGCAGCTGTACATGATATTTTGCTTGTAATGACGCGAAGGAGGACGAGATGGTGTGCATATCAACCCCATGTATATTATATTCATAGTCTGGTATTTATCTACCATCTTACCATACGTGCCGCTTCGCGTCCCAAATCTAGACCCAGGAACCTCTCCTCAATGGTGTACTCCAACAAATTACTTTATGCCTACATGGTCTTGCAGTATGAAAGTCAAAAGAAAAGATCCTTACAATTGACGACAATCCATTGAAAACCCACAAATGAATACACAGACCTGGCGTAAGAACCATCTTAAACCGCCTTGCAATACCCTGTATAGCAGTTCCCGCAATCTTCACGTCCAAGTCCCTTTCTAACATCTAGCCCAAACTCACGCGTCTTTTCTCGGGCGCAGCAATGGCCGCCAGCAGATTGGCTAGCAAGGGGACTTGTTAGCGAAGCGCTGTGTAATGGACAGGACCAAGCAAAGGGGAGTGCCTCACCAGTTATGGAAGGAATTAAAAGCACCGATCCTTCTTCCCTGACACTCGTCTGTGTTGAGTCGACCGCCACTGCAGCCTTTGCGCTTTTCCAACTTGCTAAGCTCATGTTTGTCTGCTTGACGTGGGTTGAGCGGATCAACAGAGTTGGCAATGGAAATGCCACTAAAGAAGAAGATAAGGTATGTGCTCAATTTCATTGTAAAGATAGAGTTAAACGGTTATTCCAATTAGCAAGGAAACAGAAAGCTAAATGCGTGGGTGTTCTATTTATATTCTGGGTCTGTTATAGTCTTTCGTTGCTAAATGCGAGGCCATTCATCGGCCGTGAATATTTTTAGCCGTCCTTGACTTTGCTGCGCCCCCAAAAGAAGCCGATGCTGTCAGACAACAAGAACTCTCTTTTGAAATTGACAAAACAACTACCGGTGTTTCTTGTTCTAGCACCATAATACGGACAGTTAATCCTTCCGAGCTAGCCTATGAACTGTATTGTATAAGCCGTCTTAGACGATAGACCGAAACATTTCCCTACGCACTCCAAGTGCCGTCAGCGATCGGCGGAGAATACCTTATGGCAAAGCATACATTAGTGATTTCCTGACCTTACTATGTGCAGAGTATGCTCAGCTCGTTTCATCTCGAAAATAGATACGCACTTTGGAACAGCACCAAATGGTCCGATTGGTTACAAGAATGAGGAAAGGTTCCATTTTGGACTTTGTAAGACGGAACAACTTAATTTAAGGATCGGCGTATGACTTAGAGGTCCAGGAGCGTCAATTGGATAGTGGAAATCCATATGTGCAATGCCTACATTGAACTGCCGGCTTAGACCTCAGCTTACATAGTGATCGGCGCGACGACCCGAGAAATACGCTATCTCGACAAGGCGAGGCACATTCAGCTCTAGTCCTGATCGTCGCTCAAGGTTGAATGGATCATCTAAACTCAGCTCTATGTTTGGCTAGTCGAGTTCTTTTGGCGTAAGCTTCAGGCAATCGTGATATGTACTATGAATAACTTCCGTAGCTTGGAGCTCCCGAAGAGACTTATTCCATCATGCATTGACTCTGAGGTGAGACTGGTTGAGCTTCCAAGACAGGACTTCGGGTTACAAACAGAAAAATACCCGAAAGTGTTTTGATGATTTGATTTTTATGTATAAATAGCCAGATACTATCGCACTCTCATTAATGTTTTCGTCTCACTCTTCACCTCTGAACACAACATCTCAGCCTTCCAATAAACTAAGCCCTCAAATTCATTTCTTATAAGTCATCATATTGTGTCATCAACTCAAAATGAAAACCACTCTTGCATACCTCACCACCCTTCTCGCTTCCGCTGTTCTCGCAAGCCCTTTCCCTGACCCCTCCGAGCTCCTATCTAGCCGTGAGGTCTGCAACCACCCTGGCGAATGCGGCTGGCTCAACTCTGGACAATGCGAGTATCATTGCGACGGATACGGCGGCTTCCAGTACATGCAGGAGTGCGGCTGGGGCCGAAAGAGATGCTGCTGTGTCGAGCCAACTGAATAGGTATGTCTTTCTGTCTCGATTACTATGTTGCTGATGACTAACTTGGCTGGATGTAGACGACCAAGAAAGTGGCATGTTCTGTCTCGTGGGGATTGATTGTTCGAGCTACATGAATGCTCAAGATGGTAGATCGTGAAATAAGACAATTCATACATTCTTTTGACAAGTGAATCAATTTGTGTGAAGCTTTTAGATCGATGTCGTGTCGATTAACATCAGTGATCAGAAGATCAAAAGCAATGTAAGTTTGGTGAACTTCAAGGTATGATGGATGAGTAGAGCGGACAATAGCTAGCTTTTTATTTCCTGCTAACGCTGCCAACTGACTTGAACCCAACTTTGTACTGAATCGTATATTCGAAATCAGAGCATGTGTTTCCAGTGTATGCCAGTTTCCATCACCAAATCCCCTACAAACACGTGTTGCTCCAATCAATGCCAAAACTCAACGCCATTTTTGATAAAAGCATCGAAAGTCAGGTTTGGACAAACGAATTCACGTCGACTAGTTGTCCAAAATCATCGGTTTCAGGAATACACATAGACTCGACCCCAGTCGTGCCAAGGTAGTCTTAAGATGTAGTTGGATATATGCAGTCGCTGCCGTTGATGCTCTCCATGTCCGACCTTTCATCCATTGATGACAGTGACCCTGTCAGAAACAGAACGGGATATGTTTCGCGTGCTGCAGTTGGAGTGGTGGCAGCCTCAAATTCCTGAATTCCCACATTTTCTGAAGAGTTAATTGCAAGTTTCCTGGGATCAATCGTCAATGTAGAATCCGAATGCCCAATCTCTTGATAACTTTCGCGCGCTGGTTGCAACTCATTGAGAGAACCGGTGATCTCGTTATGATAGTACCAACACATTTGTGCCAGGAAACGATCATGAACGTTATCCACAACCTCAACGTGGCGTTGGCCTGCGAAGTCGTTATCCTGCATTTCGCTTTGGATGATGTCTTGCGCTTGAGGGGATTGTAAATAGCCTTCTCCTTTACGTACTTGCTCCTCCTCTATGTCGCTCAAGTATGGCGTGAAAGAAGGTCGCTCTCCTGGAAAGAGCGTTTCGTAAATCTTCCACCACTGCTCTTCTTGAGATATCGTTCTGTCCGAGTATTTCGGAATGGCTTCCCATTTTTCGTCAGTGATAAGACCTGCTGGGGCTGAAACATTGTTGCGACAAAGGTGTTCCTGTCCAGAGCCCCTTTTAAATACCCTGAAACAACGTTTGCAGTAGCCATGCTTGTGCTCTTTTCTAAGATGAGCCTTCACATAGCTAATCTGGATCAGACGTGGCTTGCAATTGTAGTATATCGGGTCCCATTTTTGAAACGGACAGGCCCAGGTACGAGATTTCCTCGACCTGACATGACCAGATCCTTGTTGAGCATCTCCTCCAGAATCTTCATCGTCACTGTCCCCTGAGCCACAGACTTTCTTTTGATGTCTTGATCTGGCTTCTCCCGTGGCCCTGGTGCCGTTGTTTGCAATGCTCATGCCTGAGCAATCGCCTGTGCTGTAGGGATCGCTATTTCGTGCTGTTCGATTTCGACTTTGAGATCTCTGTGGTGCGTAGCATCGGAAATAATCATCCAAAAGCAGTTCGACAATCCAATTAATGTTTTCTTCTCGCGCAAGTGCCGCTCGTACGGGATTCCGACGTTGTAGAAAATGCTTTTCTTTCGAGACATTGGTTGAAATCAAAGGTGTTGTGGAAGTCAAGTCTAGACTTTCTAGATCCGTTCTCTCCATCCACGGCTTGACCGTGTCACCAAAATTCTCAATACCAGCAATAATCGAAACCCCAAAACCACTCGAGTCTTGAAAATAGTTGGATTTAACATTTTGTGAAGCACACAAGTCTGAAAGTGTCCGAGACGCATTCTCAAACCCTTCATTGGCATTGGAATGCTCGCCCATGCTGGGTTCAAGGATATTAAAAGGCTCGCCAGCGAAGTATAGTTGGGAATGTTGCCACGAGAATTCGTACATCCGTACAGACAGGATTCGGCCTCTGTCGTTAGAGCTTGACGGCTGAATTGACACCTCGGTACCTGCGTCACTCGCTGATATCAAGCTGGTAGTCGGCAGCGAGAATGAAATGCCAGTCTCTGACACATCGGATAGCGATAAGCTTGGATGAGATGTTGTTGTAGGCAACTCCAAGGAAGTCGACGCCAGAAAACTACTCTCTTGATGGTGGCCGTCGTGGCCCTCCAGTATAATATCATGATCGGTATCAACCTCTAAAGAAGCTGAGAGATGCTGGTCTTCGCTGGTGACGGTGCCAAGATAGAGAAGCGCAATGTCCTCAGAGTGGTTCTCCTGCCCCGTAGACATTTGACCGCGATCCAAGATCTAGAAACAATTTTGATGTCAGGCGATGTAGGTTACAAGGCAAAAGAGGACTGTGATCTTACTCTTAGCGAAGGCTTCTTTGGGGTGGTGCTTGCTGCAGTTGCTTCGCTGTCGATGCCGATTGGAGAATCGGTGCCCATTGTATTAGACATGCTGTTAGGAATAACGTTCAAAGATGTTGAGAAAAGGAATCTGACATGGAAAGAAGAAGGAACTGAAAACTCGAAGCAAAGAAACAAAGAAACGTTGCTCTTAAAATGTTGCTGAAATGCAATCTCGTCTATCGATTGCATTTCGTGATCCCTGCTCGAGTCTCGATGGCTTAGAGGTGGCGCCCAATAAGAGTCTTGAAGCAGATGAACTCTGAGACATGCACCAACACAGTCCCTGCTCAGCCTCTTTCCAGTTCCAGGACTGTTACTGTAGACCACGCCAGATACAGATGGAATAGTCTGCGCTACTGAACTGGAAGCCGAGGAACACAGCATTTGGAAGCCTTGGGATTAGCAAAGTGACTACCCTAGCAAAACAAGTTACACGTTTATCTGATCAGTCCGCTTGTTCACCATTACGTATGTAGAAATCAAAGAAGAGGCAACGTCTATATTGAACGGACGCCTGAGTAGTGTGGACACTACTTTATGCAAGCCGGCAGTACCCCCTACACAAGAGATAACACAATACGATTCATTTCAAAAATTGGATGCTAGAATATAAAAGCGGTGACTATTGCTAGATCCCGATGCTTGTTCTACAACAGAACATTGACCCAACTAATCGGGCAGTGAGTCAGTCAGTATATCTATAATAGTATCGTTATCAATACATTGAATGGGCATAAATGTATTAGACTTTCCACCTGGTATGGTTCAGGTAACTCCTGTGTTTTAAGCATCTGCCGTCTCTTCATGAATGTTCATTGTCATCTTGCTACAGAGTCGACTGTTCTGGGAGTGAGGTGTTGGGATTAGTACCTGAATAGATGGACTTGACAGGTATATCTGAATCAGATTTGTAATGATCATGGCTTTTATTTTCTGGGAATCTTAGACACAATGAACCAGATCGGCTTTGATGGTTTTATAATAAATCCTGATACTTGTAAACATTTCTGAATTGCGTGTGTTGACAAAAGCGCCATCTAAACTATAGTTGGTGAACACACACAAGTCTTGTTGTTCACTTTGTTCGCCCCTTTCCAGGCATAGCTTACAAATGCCCATAATGATAGGCAGCAATGAGGAACAAGATTTGTGTGATTTGTTGTCAAAGAACTGGAACAGTATAAATCAACGTCGAATTCCTACTTGAACCAAAACCCTCCTCAAATATTCTCAACTCAAACTCAACATAGAAACAGCCGAAATCAGTGAGATCCATCTCAAGACAAGCGAAAATGTGTTGGAGAAAGCAACATTTCAAAAGATGTGACAGATGCTTCTCTACACTAGTACGAGTCCAAACCGTAGTCCATCGAGCGTGCGATGGCTACAAGAAAACAGGCATCTGCAACGAAGTCAGCCTGCCTTTGCCTGATACTAAGTTTGTAGGCTATCCCTCGTGTCGTCTTTGTGAGCAGAGAAGGATCAAGGCGATGAAGGAAAAGGGATATGACAATCATCGAAGGAGCATGTCAACCTTGAGTTAGTTAGATATTGGATATGGATCAGGAAAATGGTGGTGTTCAAAAGTATATGGAGCCGTTTGGGTGTCGTTTTGCTGTGCAAAACAGGATCTTGGAAGGCAGTGGGATAACTCATGCCACTCAGGATACGTTTCAAAAATAGTAGCTTTCATTATCCAAGTTATCATAACAGTTGATATCTGAAACATAGACAACAATTCAATCAAGTGACCCAACCACAAACACTATAAATCATCTCAAACTGCCAGTTAAACAGGCGATGCCGAGCGACGTCGTGCTTTCTTCTCCCGTTACCACTTCTCATCTTGTTGGCGATTATATAGTAGTGAAACGAATCAGTGAAGTTTAGCAGTAGTTGAGGATGAACAAGTTCAGTTTTTGATGGTGACAGTCGGGAACGAACCCGATCAAGTGACCTAATATCGGTACTTTAACCCTCTTTAGGCTTCTTATCTCGCCACGCTAGAGTCAACCCAGCGAATCATGTTAATGCTCAACCTGTCATGGTGGGGGGTTCAATATCTCATCTCTCGTTGAGCTTCGCCGAGTCCTTTTCTCCCTCTCCACTCCACAGATCGAATGCTATATCCTTTGTTCGGAATTTGCCATTTTCCAGCGCATTTCTAGTTCCTTATTTGCCCCCCTTTGTGGGCTCTGACTTGTCCCGGAATTCCGAGTACTATCCCTATACACGACTCCGAGTCTTCGGCTTACCGTTCCGCCGATGCCGAGATCGGTTACGCGCGAACCGCGTGTAAGACGCTCTTGTGAGCGTTGTCGGTATGCTATTCACTCACTCTCTGAAAAATATCGCCATAATAGTTGAATTCCATTTCTAGTCAAAAGAAGATCAAGTGTCCTGCTGAAAAGCCAAGTTGCTCTCACTGTCGTCTAGCAAATGAGTCCTGTACATATCTTCCTCGGAATCACGTCAGCAGCAGCAACCGGCGATCATTTGCGCGAAACTTGTAAGACTATGTCCGAAAGTTTATTCGTTTGTGTCAACTAACATAGCCTTGCAGCAGACCTTTAAAAGCCCAGGATAGCCGTGGATCGCCAAGCGCGTCGACTGAATCACACAGCCATGAAGCCGAGTGAGTTGTGATGCTTGTCTTCCATCAAATGTAACACGAACTAACATGCTTTTAATAACAGCTCCTATATAGACCGGCGTGGTAGCCAGGGGCTAGACACATGGCATAACCAAGCAAGCTCACCATTCAAAACTCATCAACAGTTACCTCCAATAACAGCTATGCTATCCGAGACAGCATCATGGTGAGTTGCGTAGCAGTTGTTCTCTCATTTATTGTTGCTAATACCAAACATTACAGGTCACCCGCAAATCCAGAACCTCCAGTTGATGTCTTGTCTGACTTTGTGGGCGCGTATCGCGAAAAGCTATACTTTCAACCTCTCCCACTCTTTGACCCAAGTCGTCTGCAGTTGAAGATTGGATCACTGCCGCATTACTTACGGTGGAGTATATTGGCTCTAACACTTCACTACACCAGTTCTGGCTTCTACTTTGGTCTTGAGTCAAAAGCAATAGAGTATTATACCACGTCTGCCCGAAGTATAGTCATCGACTTGGCAGCCGAAGGACTCGCACAGCTTGAAGTTATGCAAGCCTTGTGTCTTCTTGCCTTGTGCGACTACATCGGTAGGTCTGCCCCTAAACTGAATGACGTTTAGTTGACAGCATGTAGCTGGAAAGCCGGCGCGTGCATGGATGATGATCGGCATGGCAGCAAAACTTGAAGCGTGCCGCCTCTCAGATCGAAAAGCCAGCCAAAGCCCACGATATAGTGACGACGCTATCTCAAGGTGTCACTGGAGCATTGTCATCCTGGAACATACCTTCACTCCCCAATGCAGCACCCTAGCCGATATCTCTCACGCTCCAAGTTACCCCAAGAGCGTGTCGCGGCCTTCACCCTTGCATTCTTCACATGGTATGAAGAGTTACTGCGCAGACTTGACCGACGCTTACGAAGGAAACGTTCACGATGCTGGAATCACGGCATGTTGTCTGGGGTACATCTCTGTCTGGGGCAGTATTGTTTCCTATCTGCGAGACATACGCAATGGCGCAAATGAGTACCCATGGTTGGCCACTTCAAGACACAACCAGCTCACCGTCAAGTTATACGAGCTTGAGAACATCACTTCGCACAGACACCTCATGCGCAATGCGCCTTTCCCCGACCAGCCAGCTGATGATTTGAGTGACAATCGAGAATATTGGGCACCGTGGGTTTCGATGCAGATAATGATGCATGCCACGCAGGCGATTTTGAACAATCCATTTGTTCAGCTTGTTGCTCTTCGACGAGCAGGGCAGAAGTTCCAGCCGCGTTCATTCTTGCAGAACACAGTCGACCAAGCATTGTTCCATGCAGAATGGGTGTCACGCATTGTGCAGATGTGCGCAGACCGTTCATTCGAGCTTAACGATCCCTTGATAGGACAGGCTGTTGCGGCATGTGTATCGATATTATGGATCTTTCAATTTGCTCGAGATCGAAAGGTTTCAGACAAGGCCAAGGAGAATCTAGTGACATGCGAGACGTTTCTCGGTCATCTGTCACGGAAATATCCTCATATAGCAGAAAAGGTAAAATTCAAGAGCCCTTTGTTTGAAGGTGAACACTTCTGATGCCAACAGGTTGAGATACTGCGGACACTCAACGTCAAAGTCGCAAAGCATCAACAGACACCACAAGAAGACGATTCGACGAGTGCAACTATAAAGTTCGAGCCCGACATGATGTGGGAGTTGCTCGATCCTGCAATGTCTGGTATCGACTGGGCGAGTCTATGCAGTTCTGCCAAGGGAAAGGGAGCACATGCACCCACAAGTGCTACTATACGTGTTGCGACAAAGTTTGTCCATCCTATAAGCGACGACCAAGAGCATACACCCATGACTAACCCTACGCACAATTTATTTGATCTTGAGGATGTGTACGGAGAGCCGTTTCTAGATCAGTTCTTTTCTGATTCTCTGCTTGTTAATGTATAGACTATTATCGAAGGGTGGTGGAGAGTCAAGCTGATGGCTAAAAGGAATACGCATAGTTTATACCCGTCTCCAGATTTCATTTACTTCAACAAAACCTACAGAGTAGAAGTTTAACCTGATAAGATGTAATGTGAAGAAGCAAAAATAGGAATTTGGTGGAATTTAACCACCTGCGCTGGACGAACAGGGAATCGAACCCTGGACCACTCCCAGATGCGAGCATCTGTAGGACGAAACTTGCTAAGGGAGTATTATACCACTAAACCATTCGCCCGGACTGTTACACATCAAGTTCAGATTCAAGTCTATAGGTCATGCCTCAACGGGGGTTATGGGAGAGCAATGTTTGTGCCAATCTCACGGGTAAATAGCTTGGATGCGGTGCAAGAAGAGCTTGATTAAGAGATCATAGAAATCAATACTTTCTCACAGATTATACCCCAGCTGTGAATTAGCAAGTACACAAATTCTGGTATGTGGCAATTTATTTAGCCTAAATCACCACCCTATAACACTTTCACAGAACTTGTGTTAACTTGTAGCTTCCCGTTTCCTTACAACATTTACATTTCCAATACAGAGTTTTTAACCAATTGGATACTTCTATACAGGTTTAATTAGAAGCATATGCATGGTTGCGACTTTTACGTCTATACTAACTTGCTAAACTCCGTGATGGCATCAACGCTAGCAGATAAAGTACAACTCAACAACCATGTTGGATATTTTCACAATTTTGACCATACTGTGCACGCTATGAACGTCCTCGTCCGGTGATAGTAATGATAGTTTTTGTGTGTTTTATTCTTATTCTACTGACTCATATTCCCACGCATTACACTCACTTTCCCCAGTTGTGTTAATTGGTTATAAATTGACTGGATACTGTTAAATGCCATACACGCAGTTTATTGTTGTGACAAGGTCTCGCTCGTATTACTATAGCTATTATTAATAAAGAAGTACTGTGAGAAGAAGATGGTGGGCGTTTGCTATCGCCCTTATCGTTGTCCCTTCGTGGAAAGGGGCTAGGCTTGCGCATCGCTTTCTATCGACAGATAAGACCAAGATATGATAATAACAGAGAGGTTGCAGTTTAAAAAGAGAATCTTGGGGGTATGGAGCTTTCTTTGTATACAAAGGTGGGATAATGGGTGCATGACGAACTGGTGATAGCAAGATGCGTTGCTTTCCAGGCTAGGTACCCCAGAGATCAATCGTGAGCGCGTTTCATTTGCCGTAAACTCGCATGCAATGTGTCTCGCACTCAAAGGAGAGTAGCGATAGCAACAAGGTTAACGGCTTCTTTAGTATTGGGTACTGACCCGACAGCCTGGTCGATCGCAGTTGGACCTCCAGGGGCCAGACCATCAGCCAAGGACCGAGGATCAGGCTTCGCCATCCCACCTTTACCGGACTGTAGGGACCAACCTGATACAGTATCAATGAGCACAGATACAAGGTATACATACTGAGCCACGTGTTACATGGCCCGTCCCTCTAGAAGCCAACGCTAGGGATGTCGTGTAGGTTCCCAGTTCTGGATGCAACCATGATGACGGCCATCGATGCCGAAGTTAATTTGTCATATCGGTAATGCGGGAGGCATGAAAACTAGAGAATCTGAGGGTGTCTGCCATCTCGTGGCTTGCAGATCGCTAACATGCCCCTAGTCGTTGTGACCCCTGATTCAACGTTGGGGACACACCTCTAGTGAAGGAATGGCTTTAGCAGCTGTGTTGTGTTTCTAGAAGTCTTACTGTTTGGGTAATATACTATGTCATGGAGGCACGGGCGCGTCAGGACCCTGTGCATAGGCGTAGCGACTACGGTAGCATTCGATGCTATGGGAGGCTGACCCTTGCTACTACGCGTACATATGTTTATCAAACATGGCTTTCTCGCACTATCTAAAACTATCGCTCAATCTGGCAACAAGGATTATAGGAAACATTGCCACCTTTGCTGTAGATGAGTGGTCAAATAGATGTTTGGGTATTTTAGAGGGCGGGTAAATTAAATTCGACCCTTGTTGGAGCAGATGAGTGAGATGGTCACTTGCCCTCAAGGCAGACTTTCGATGGGGCTTCATACGACACAAAGAATCAAAACGACAATGGTATAGAGGTGTGCAAGGATTGCCGCCCAAGAACCTGTAGCTTGAGAGAGATTAAGTTTATACCGTCACAGTTCAACAGCATAGCCTCAGGTGAAGCCCTTTGTTGTTTGTAAGTATGTATTAATGCTATCAACACAGGCGTGCAGAGTATGATAAATAGGCTATCAATGCTAGACAAAAAAAGCTGCAGCTATCGAGAATTACCCTTTGAAAGCCTTCCCAGTACTGACATTCACCTTTGTCCAGACATTGCCAGTGCTCATATACCACAGAAACTGTACAGGCCAGTATACGTGCATCATCCACAGCCAAGGCATAGGGTCCCATGCCTGAAAGGTGCCATCTTTCCAGTAGATCAAATGCTGAACAAATGTTCTGATAGACTTTTGTATATCGGAGGCACCCATTGTACCTTGGAAGAGGGTCTGGTAGAATGGGTAGAGTACTAGCTCGACTAGGTCTTGTCCGACCCAGTAGTACTCTTGAGGATTGTTAGGCGATAGAGGAGGAGTGGACAAGGATCGTGGAGGGGCTGAGGTAGAAAGGACAGAGAGGTATTCGTCGACGATCTCCGGGGTGTTGTTGAAGAGGATGGTAGCAGTGTGCACTCTTGGGTTGCACTCGATAGGGTATATCGTGACTTGCTTGTCTGAACCCGATTGGGCGGCATCTTGATCCTCCTTGTTAATCAAGAAGTCAAAACTCATGTGCCCAGTAAAGTTATCATCACCCTCTTCAGCTTGCTTGAGCGTGAATTCAAGCATCGCCTTGCTCAGGGGAGAATCAGCAGAAAGAGCAGAGTAATGCATCAGAACGTCAGCTGAGCGACATGCAACAAAGGCACAAACGCGACCGCGAATTACTAGAGCATGAGTACAAAACTCTGCGCCAGTGATGAATTCTTGAATGATGAAGGAGCATTTGGCAGATTGGAAGGGAATTGAGTCGATCCGCTTTAGAGTAGCGTCTTCAGATGCGAGAGGTAGCAATGGCATGGTAAATCGAGCAATATCATCAACACCAACAGGTTTGACAAGATACTGTGTAGCTCCAGGTTTGAGCTCAAGACCGC
Source organism: Fusarium abutilonis (assembly GCA_021655885.1). Classification (NCBI taxonomy): domain Eukaryota; kingdom Fungi; phylum Ascomycota; class Sordariomycetes; order Hypocreales; family Nectriaceae; genus Fusarium; species Fusarium abutilonis. The sequence continues at coordinate 144,583 of JAJJWN010000146.1, read as the reverse complement.
CATGCCTTCTCAAAAAGTTGATGACATCCTCTTGGTCTTCCACAGCTTCCGTAAGCGGAACAGTAAGACCAAGAGTCTTTGTATGCTCGATGAAGGCATCTTTTTCATGGAGTCTTCGAATATCCTCAACCCCAAATTGAATGGCTTTGGCGCTCGTCCGTGCCTCGATGATTTCTCTGACTGCAGCGTCTTCAATGGCCGCATTGACATCGGAGACGGAAACCCAGAGATCAACATCCTCGTGGTGGATAATCTCGACCAAGCTGTTCAGATAAGGGTCATTCATGCTTGTTTTTGAAGGATCTGATGGCGTAGGAAGACGATAGTATGCGTCGATTGCGCGCGACACGCGACCGGGAGAGAGGGAGTGGCAGTCAGCTCCAATGACACGATGGCCTCGACGATGGAACATTCTAGCAAGCGAAAGGCCCTTTGCCATATTGACACCCGTCACGAGGATCGTAGCTTTGTCCAAGTTGCCTTGGTCATTTTGAAGCCTCCTTGTCGCATCGGACGTCAATCGGTCCCAGAGGTAAGCACCAAGCGCAAAGATGGCATTGATGGGGAGAAAGATGATGCTGAGGAGGAGAAGGGAGAGATTCTTGAGGAATTGAATTGCGCGAGAGCTCCCATGAGCTTTGTCCTTGGAAGCCATTGCAGCTTTGATTAAGCTACAACAAACTCTTGAAACAGCAGAGCGAGCTTTTGGCTTCAGTTGACAATTGCAACATGGAATGACAAGATGAGCACACAATAGCAAGAGAACGTACTACTAAGCCTTGCTTACGGGGGGACACAGCATAACTCGAATTTCTAAAACCCAATTATTGGAAGACGTCATGACTTTTTTTTCCCAACGACCGTTCCGTTAGTTTCATTAGACGCGCCCGAATGCTCGGCAGGTCTTGGACGATGTGGAGTGAGCTTCGGAGGCAACGCATTCGAGCCACTCGGGTGAGAGCTTTAGCTATAGCTTCCCTTTTTCGAGAGCTTATGCGGGGAGCTCGATTATCTTAGTGCGATTCGCGAGGAATGTTAGCTCCGTAGATTGGCCTAAAGCGGGAATCCGTCAGCCATGCAATGATTCACATTTTGCATGCAGAGAGATCCAACATGCATAAGCTTCCCACACCGGCCGGTAAAAGGAATCATGCACATGGCATTAGGCTGCAGGACCGTTTAAAACTGTACGGCACAGTGTATGTGTGTACGTGAGCCAGTTGGAGTTGTACCGTCTTTGTCGTATCTGTCCATGTTGTCTTGTCAGCTTGTGTGTGTATCCGAACCATGTGCGGGATCTTACAAGATATCAACTGGGTGCATCTAAGAAAAATACCAATAGACTGGGTCGACACCCTGATCAACCGTAGCATTCATCAGAGTCTAGACTCTAGAATAGCTCAATTCATTTCCATCAGCCTACAATATCTCCAATAAATCCCCAGTTTCTAGTGAGGCCCCCTCCTTGTCGTGGTTACACCTATTTTGTCTCGTATTTTCGTCGACGGCTGTTGGCTTACTTCTATGACGTGCTAGAGTGGTGATACAAGAAAATAAACCTGGGTTATCAGTGGATATCAATCGTAAGATATTCACCAGCTAGAGATGCAAGCTACCGAAAAGAAGACAGCCCAGAAATAACAAAAGTGATGCATCAGCTCAAACAGCAAGATAGAGGCGGTCAAACGGGGTAAAAGGTCCCTGAGAAACGGCAACTAGTCTAGCATAGGTAGAAGTATTCACATTTTAGCTAGATCAGCAATGCAGCAATCCCATTCCCCCTCAGTTGCACCCTATATCTGATCTGATCCCAGGGTCTCTATCGCATTTCACATGTTCCCCACCCCACGTATTTCTTGTTCCAACATGGAGAAACACATGAATGACGCGCACATGCGAGGTGGTAGTGTAATCGAAGAGACGTTCTAACTCCCTAGCTCGATCTTTACGAAAAATAACTTACCGTTAGCTCAAGATCCAGGCACGAATCGCCCCACGCCGATCATCCCCCGGTCTAAGATCTCAAGATGCGATACCCGTCTTGCCGTCCCCCATTTTCAGACCAGAATTAGATTGAGACGAGAGGGGAAAAGAGACGAGGAGGTATGCAGCATAGCCAACCCCTGTTCCGAAGCACACGTATCGACCTCAACGATCGTTATAGGACTATCTCGTCCTTCACCCCCAACCCGTCTATTCCTTTGTAGTATATGACACCTCGAGACGCGTGATAAACAAGACCTGGCCTCAATCAGGCTAGATTCAACATGCCGTGCTAGATCTAAGCCTCTTCCAAGGGTCTAATCAGCCAACCACTTATTCGATCCGGAGCCCTCCTAGAGGGTGTAAGAATACTTGGCCGGTTCTGATCGTGAATTTGTATGAGACGACCGGCAAAGCTTTCTTACACCCGGAGGCCCTCCTACCAAACCGTGTCTGGTTTTTAGCCCCATCATAGCAGCAACATCATAGCAGCAACATCATGACACCAACATTTCCACCTGCTATGATGCCTGGAAGTGGTGCAACAATACACTCAGCGACCAAGTCATTTTCCCGCCTAGACAAGAGTCAAGATTCATGACTAATGAACTATTTCGAATGGTAGTCATGTCTTGGTACTTCCTTGGCAACCAATCCTTCGCCGGTTGTCAGGGTACCACTGACATGATCTGGTGAAGACCCTTCGTTCCGTCGTCGGCAGTTGGATATTCGCTCTATTGACTTTCAAGACCCTTTCTTCTCTCCACAGTCTGAAGATCAAGATATATAAAAGCTGCTTATCCCACACACTCAATTGACCTCTGCCCTACCCTTCATCCTGCACACTCTCCTCCTCTTTCTCCATCTCATCATCTACACCCTACCCCCTTTATTCAACACTCTCCCCATCTGCCCACCATGTCTGATATGAGTGCTACCGTCGAGCCCACCTCCAAGGGTTTCGCCGTATGTGGTTACGAGAAGATCGAGTATGATTTTGAGTTTCTCGATGGCGTCTTCAACCCTGCCAACCCTCAGCTCTATCAGCTCTACTCCCCCTGGGGACGATGCTTGGCTGTGATGGACCTCAACATCTTCAACCTTTATGGTGCGGAGATGCAGCGGTACTTTGACCACTATGGTATCCCTCTTACCATCCATAAGACCATGATTGGTGAAAAGGCCAAGTCCATGGAGACTCTTCTGTCTATTGTTGACTCCATGACCGACTTTGGTATCTACCGCAAGGAGCCTGTCCTTGTTGTCGGTGGTGGTCTTGTCACCGACGTTGCTGGGTAAGTCTCTTCAATAACACTCTAAGAACACCTATCTAACAAATCCCAGCTTTGCCTGTGCTGCTTACCGCCGCAACACCAACTACGTCCGTATCCCCACCACAGTCATTGGCCTCATTGACGCTTCCGTCTCCATCAAGGTTGCCGTCAACTACGGCCGCTACAAGAACCGTCTCGGTGCTTACCACGCCCCATCGCACACATTCCTTGACTTCACATTCCTGCGCAGTCTACCAAAGGCCCAGATCCGAAATGGTTTCGCAGAGCTTATCAAGATCTCTACTTGTGCTCACAAGGAGACGTATGATCTGCTTGAGCGTTACTGTGAGGATCTTATTGATACTGGCTTTGGTCGTTCTGATGAAGCTACTCCTGAGATTAAGGAGGTTGCTGACAAGATCTGTCGAGCTGGTATCCATGAGATGCTTAAGCTTGAGACACCCAACCTTCATGAGATTATGCTTGACCGAGTGATTGCCTACGGTCACACCTGGTCTCCCCTTCACGAGCTCGTTCCCGAGACACCTCTTCGCCATGGTCATGCCATCTCTATTGATATGGCTTACTCCGCCACCCTTGCTCACATCCGTGGACTCCTCTCATCAGAGGAGCACAAGCGTCTCCTGAACCTCTTCTCCCGAGCTGGTCTTTCCATGGACCACCCTGATTTCGATGGCCCTCTCCTCGAGAAGGCTACCACCGCCATCCTCAAGACTCGCGACGGCAAGCTTCGCGCTGCTGTGCCCGTCAATCCCATGGGTGACTGTGTCTTCCTCAACGACGTCAGCCACGATGAGATGGTTGCCGCTCTTGAGGAGCACAAGAAGCTCATGAAGACCTACCCGCGTGAGGGTGCTGGTATCGAGGCATTTGTCGACTCTAGCGACACTGGCTACACCATCAACGGTGCTCCAGTAGAGAATGGCCAGGCCGACAAGATCCCCCTCAACGGTGTTGAGAACGCCAAGCACCATGCATCTGGCCCCGAGGGTGTTGACGGTCTTCAAGACGGAGGCGAGGACATGAACAACAACTATGTTCTTGGCTCTGGAGCCAATGGTAACCACCGCAAGGGTTACCTCAGTGACCTCAAGGAGAAGGCCAGCAACATTCAGGCTCAAATCTCCAAGGCCGTGACTGTTGAGAGTCAATAATTGCAACATTGCCAAACAAAGCAAAGTTTAATCGTTTTATCTTGGAAATGAGTATACCGAGGTTTTTGATATTTTTGGGCAAAGTCAACTGGGATCTTTTGTCTTCCTGGTTTTTGTACGCAAATGATACCGGGTCTGAGAGCGAGATGATAAATCACTCAGCATCCACGGTTTTACTTCTACTTCTTCAAACAATCAAACAAAGATTTTATCACTCATTATATGCTCCTTTACTGTGACTGAACGCTTTATCATTTTCGTGACTTGCATCGAGACGGGGAAATAATTCATCAATACAGGTTCGAGGAATATATGCACCACCGGATTATGTGTTGCACATGGTCCCCCGCAAGGCTCAGATACGGCGAGAATATATACCTGTCCGGGTGTTTGTCATTTTCAGAACATTAGACAGTCTCAAACGTATTCTCATTCCACCCATACACTCTGTTCAATCGTCGCGCGAGAATGAGAATCAAGTACCCCTCAATCTGCGACTGATGCGGCCGATGAAGACTGAGAGGTCTTTTGATGGACATGGTCTTTGGAGGCCGAAACGTATAGACGGAACCAAATCTTGGCAAGACTGAAAAGCCCAGCTCAGCCATGGCTGCCTCAAAAGCCGTCCAGTCCAATGACCCCCTTGATTGCGACTTGTCGAACAAGGTTTTGAAGACTTCGTTAGTCGCTAAGCTGACCTTCAGCTTTTGACTTGGGGCAGCAGATTCCTTTTCTTGAACAGTGTCAGGGGTTGGTGTGATTGTGTATATAGGTGAATGCGATGGGCGCGTCTTCTCCTTCTCTCTTCGACTTTCGACTCTCTTCTCTGGGTCTTGAGGGGTAGTATCTATTGGTACACATACTGCCTTGTTGTCCTTATCCATCTTGTCCTTGGTATGCCGATATTGTTCCTCGAGGTTGTGGAACATCTTCTCGAGCGCATCTTGGTAGAGAAATCCCATTTTGGTGCCAGCTTTGTCGACGACATATTGATCAAGGGCCCCGAGTGCACCTGCAGCCATACCGGGCTCCAACAGATTATCTATTGGGGCCACAAAGTCTCGCAAGTCGACCCCTTTCTTCAACTGGTTCAACTCGACCTCAAGCTCTTGCAGAGCAGAAACAAAATTGTTTCCCTTCTTGCGGGAAGCAGAAGGCAATGAAAATATCGAAGATACGTCTTGAACAAATATCACAATAGCAGCCACATCGTATAACGTATAAGCTTCTCTTTCATTGAGTTTCTCGCGCTCCAGTGGATGGGCTTTGTATAGGTCGCTGAGCTTCTGCATCCATTCGAGGGCCTTGAGGGCAGTCATTTCAGGCTGACAGAGCCGCAGGAGGTAATGAAGTTGAGGATCAGCCCTGGTCAGTTCTTCCGGCTTCCCCTTGATAGAAAGCTTTGCACTGCCTGCATTATCGTAGACATTGGAAAGTCGCTTGAACCACTTGGAGCCCATTCCTGTTGAGATCTGGCGTCTCAAGAGAGCCTGTGCACGGGCATATTCGAGGTTGCACATGTTTGAAAGCTCTTGGAGAACCGTGGACTTGTACAACTTGTCGGGGGCTGGCTTTTCAAGGAGTTCAAGGAGACCAGTGATAGATTCCCAAATTGCGATGCCTTGGACTGCGTGATGAACTACCTCAAAGACAGCTGGGCTGGTATATTTGTCGGTGTGGACTGGCAACGATCGCCCTTTCTCGTCAGGCACAAGCTCCGGTCGGGTAAAGAACTGGGCGTTTACACGGGGACAGAGAACAGTAGATTCTGTGCGAAGCAGCGAAAGATACTCTTCGAGAGATGACTTCTGATCCCGAGCAGCTGCAATAACGTCGTGAAATGTAGGCTTGATCGCTTTTTCATTGGCGGTGGGTTTAGAGAGGGGAGCGGTGTGTGCATCTTTGGATTGCTTCGACGGCTTACTCCGGTTTCTGGTTTTCGATCCTTCGTCCAAAATATCCTCAATCATGACGTTGAGGCACTGTAGGATATACATTTGCCTTAGGATGATGAGCTCTCCTAGGGATTGAGGAACGCAAACGCCGTGATCAATGGCAGTTTTGAAAGCGGCCAACGTCTCATCGACGTGTTCGTCTGCGATCTTAAATGACTCTCCGTACTTTTCGCTCATGAAGAAAGTGTAACAGTTTTTGAAAGAGTTGACATGACGGAGGTTCTTTGTACGTGCCATCTCGCTGATGTGCTCATGATCTCCTGCTGCACCATTGACGCCTTGAAAGTATTGGTCGCACAAAGACGTTGTGGCTCGATGTTTGAGAATGTTGAGAAAGAAGTCTGAGTTAGGCTCCGTGATATCGGCAAGATTCCATTCGGGTATGAACTTGTAAACATTTCCCATGGACGCATCGGAGGCGTTCTTGAGAACAAGTCCCTCCGCCGCACCAGCTCTCATGCATTTTGCTCGTTGAAGACGGTTGAATGAACGCCAGATAGTTTCGACCTTGGTAGCATGAGTCTTGTATTTGCGAGCGAGGTCGCCATGTAGCTCCTTGACAGTGTCGACATTGGAGTAATCGTCCATGCTGGGTGAGAGGCCTTGGCGATCTCAATGAGGAGTAGGTAACGTTGGAATGTGAGAAGAGGAAATACATAGTTTGGTTTTGTGGGGGATCTTTTGATCACATCCAATGAAACGTGAAGTTGGGTGCAGCCACACTTACGTAACATTAGCAATTGTCAATTGTGGCTTTGTACAACGCTCGCCAGTGGCTTGAGATTTGAAGAGAGGACGAAGACTGCTTAGATATATTAATGACATCTTTATAGGTAGTATAAAGGATGAACTGAAGTTAGTCCTAGATTCCTCTGAGGGTTCTCGAGTTGTATATGCAGATTATAATTGTATAGTACTTACGCACAAACTCATAGTTTAGACAAGCAGTATTAACTGACCGAACTAAGCATGTCTGAATGTCAGACTGAAAAGTGTTTCTGTAGCTCCATCATTTGAGTCTAAAATCAAGCTCAGTTGTAACGACATTGTCAATGTTGATTAAACATCAAACACAAATCCGGCCAGCATCGGCTATTGCTTAAACTCCCCACCATCCCAGCTTCGTTGCGATTGCTGGCACGATAATGGAGGTTCGTGTACGTCAGCTTACTTTGTGCCCTGCCCTCATTGTGCCCCTATATCACCGCCTGACTGATAATGGAACAAGTCGTGCAGCCTTAGTTACGAAGGCCAACCCCGTACAATAATGCCGGGAATACAATCTCGTTTAACGTGGCCTGCTTGGCCCAGAAAGATGGCCATCCCCAAAGATACGCTGAAATCATTCGACCAACACCCCCGAGGACCATGGCGACCAAGAGCACTTTCAGATGGGGCTTCTTGACTGCAAGGTCTTTACTAGTCCACCATGTTGCCGCAGCATATCCGTTAAAAATGCCCCCCAGGAATCGAAGCTGCGAGTCCACCAAGGCATATGTTGATGATGGTAATAGAACTCGTTCAGAAGGTGGAATGGCGTATTGGGCGCCACGGATGAGATGTGAACAGCCTACATAGACAAAGAAGAGAGATAAGCCCTTCATGACCAGTGATGTATAATGGGTGATGCTGCTTGCAGACATTTTGTCGGTTTCAAAAGAAGTTATAGATATTTTTTGAACTTTGAACCAAGATGGTTATGAGAGGTGATATAGCTGACTGAAGAAAGAGGTAAGAGGAGGCCAACATTCGCAATTCAATTTATCCTTTGTTATATACGTGCAGCTGACGAAATCATGCATGTTGAATGAAAGTCTCCGCGATTTTACGGAGTTACACAGTCTGTATAAGACCTCGACAAATTCTCGGCTGGATGCAAGCAAGATATTGCTGGGCCTGGCCTCTAACGATGCTAGTTGCACTCTTATTTACCAACGTTAGCGCAATTCTATCAATGCTATGTTTGACGTTTCAGGACTTTTAGCGCCTGCGAGTCGAATATGGAAATAACGGTCTTGCATGAGGTTTGAATCTTGCCCAGCACACAAGACCTCAGCTCAGTTTTGGCTCTGTAGCCTGTCAATTGATCATTCAAGTATTCGGCTTTATTATCTCCAAGCATATTGGCATGAGGTCATTACTACGAATATCCTGGTAGAATGTTGGCAGCTTCTTTCCATTTTATGGAGCTGTGACGAAGTCGTAGTATGATATCATCAAACTGTGCTCCTTTAATAAACAACAACAACAACATCCACATTCAACCACAAACATTTCAATCCTCACAACACAACTCAAACACATACTCTTCCATATCCCAACAAAATCAAACAAAATGGCCGAACTCCCTACCAAAGACGAACTCAAGGTCCAAGCCGTCGACGGCCGCCCCATCACACAATCTGAAGCTGCGGCCATTGCCTCGGAAGAATCAGGCCTCACGGGCGGTGGTCCTATCAAGGGCGGTGCTGCGGCGACTACTCAAAGTCTGCACGACAAGCAGATGAACTTTCTCGAAAAAGCGGGTGAGGTTGCGCGAAAGCCTGTCGAGGAGGTCACAAAGGAAGATGCGGCTGAGGTGCAAAAGGCAGAGGTAAGACGACGCTAAACACAGACTCTGTGAGTTTGAAGTGTATAGTAGTTAACTTGTACATCAGGCTCGCGCCAAGGGGGGTCCTCCTGGAAAGGGATCCACGTCGGCTGATATCCAGTCCGTTGCCGATACGAATGTGGTGGATGGAAAGCAATAGAGGCATCTTGTGCTGGAAATGAATTGATGAATGATCCCACGGTACATTATCAAAAGCTCGATCACGAAAGCTTCATCCAGAGAAAGCGAGGATTGATAGCCAGACAAAAGTATATTCTCAACTTTGCTTGCCCTATCTCCATATGTACACTTTTGCCCACCATCCAACCGCCACAGTGAGCGGCCTGGTCTTTCCAACGTAGACTTATTCAAAGCTCCGACACAGCAGCACCCAGCAGTTGATCAGACTTGTCAGGATCGTTAAAGCTAGCCCAAGGCACAACACCATTGTTGTTCCGCAGCTCCTTGTCAAGATGATACAAACCATGACCTGCCTGCTTGCTAATCCGCACACACTGCTGCAGCAAATCGCCCATATCCTTGACATGGCGTGTCTCCTTGCGCAGGAAGCGAGTTTCGATGACATCCTCCAATGCATTGTCGTTAGCCTTTTCTGCCGCCGCGCACAGACGAAGCAGATCTTCCAGAAGTCCCTTTTCGACTTGCAGAGCCGCATAGACGGGCTCGAGGGGATCGACTGGATCATCGGGCCACTCAATATCAGGCTTGGGGATGTCACTTGGCTTGGCACGACCGCCGCGCTGGACGAGGTAGGACTCTAGCCAGGTTGCGTCGGCAAATGCTTCCTGAGCCGAGCGCTTCCAAAGACTACAATCGTTAGTTGTATAAAGTTATTATTATTGGCAGTAGATCTTACGCTGCAAAACCGTGGAGTGCGACGTTGGATCGCAGACAGTCCGATCCGAGCTTGCGGAAGAAGAACCAGGCTTTATACTCGGCCTGGATGTGTGCACGAATTCCCTTGAATGGAATCAGTTTCTGATCGCTACTTCATGAGAGAATGTAGGTACATCTTCAATGTTGTCGGTAAAGGTTGAAACCTGGACATATTGATCAATGTTCTCGGCCGAGAACTTCTTAAGGCTCTCTTGAACCTTGTCAGTGTTTGTGGCAGACATGATGGCGATCTCGTGTGTATTTCACACTTTCCGGTTTCCAGAAGCGTATTATTTGAATGTTGAAATGGTAATGAATGCCGTCGGCTACCGTCACCACCTGAGATACAGGACACTGCCAGCAGATATATATAGCTTTCCCTGCTTCGATTACGCCTTCACTGCACGTACATCATCCGGAGTATATTTTCCGCAAACACATTAAACTGTAACGGTTGCACGTTTATTTACAGCATATATTCAAGATGTGTCGGAGGTGACGTGATCCCGCACCAAATACTTCAGCACTTCAGCTGAGACGGTCTTCCCCCGCATCTCACGATGAAGCACGTCGACGAGATGATGATGCCAATAATGAGCTCATTGATATTGAGATCTACAGAGTTCTATCGCGTTTCCTGCTTGAGCTTCAGCCACAGCATAGTCTCTGGCCTGTCAGCTCGTCGGAAATAGACATGTGCATCGCATGATGTTATAGCGCTGCCAACTTTCTTTCCGAAAGATTACACAATGCGGCATAAGGGGTCAAAGAGCTGGAAGTGTGTTCGTGGTTTCGTTTGTTTTCACTTTAACCTCTTAAGAAGTCGCCTCGTCATCGCTAGGCAAGTGGTAAACACATTGCCAGCTGGCCTAAAACAGTGACTTGATCAAGTCACTCCTAAACCTTGGCAATCAAAACATGGTTTTACTTGGCCTTTTATGAGTTTCCTGCTGATTGAACATATGGACCTAAGTGAGAACGGGATGTGGAGAGGATAGCCGGGTATGTCAGTGCATATTTTAGTATCTAGCCTATACTATCATTTCCTCCTCATAAGTAAAGCCAAATAGCTACACGCTATTATCTCCAACCTTAAATCTTTATCCCACTTTCAGGGTTTCTAGGACCGGTTCCAGTCAAGCAAAGCATCATCTCCCAACTTCTCCTTGATGAGGCTTGTACTCAGATCCCACAATGCAGATGCAAGCTCGGGATTGGTAGCCTGGCTAGTCTCTTTACCCTCCTTATCAGGGTCAACAAAATAGTAGCCATTGAGATCCTCCTCTTCGACTCTAGACGACGTCAACGCCCAGAGTGCGCTGTAGGAACCTTGTTCAACGTCACGCCCGATGCCCAGCATTGACCATGACAGTAGTTTTCCAGTGAGGCCTGGATAGGCATCTTTCCACTGCTGTTGCATTGCGGTATTGACCTGGAAGATGTGAACATTGTGATAGAAGTCTATATAGAAGAATGACTCACAGCTCCGGGGTGGACCGAGAGGGCATAGATCTTGTCCTTGTTTTCCTTGATGACCTTGTCTGCTAAGCCATACTTGGCAAATAGGATCATGGCAAGCTTTGTTCGATTGTAGAGTGCAGTTGGGTCCATATCAGGATTGTTGATCTCTTCCTTGGACCTAAATTGCACGTTGGACAGTTGTGCCAGACGGTGCATCTCGCTAGCCTCAAACACGACACGCGGAGGAGGAGTGTTTTCAAGTTTGCCAGTCTTGCGCAGTAAAGGCCACACCTGGTTGCAGACATAGAAATGACCAAGGAAATTTACCCCAAAATGACGCTCAATACCATCAGAATCGAGACCGTACTTGTTGGTGTTGATACCAGCCGACAGCACCAAGAAGTCAAGACGATCAAGAGATTCGCGGAAACCTCCAAAGACGTCTCGAACTTGCGACAGGTTACCCATGTCACATTCCTTCCAGTCAATGTCAGCATCTTCCTTCTCGTTCTTGGCTGCTTCGATTGCGCTCGAGCCCTGCTCTTCTTTTCGGTTCACCATGATGACCTTGCATCCGGCGTGAGCGAGAGCTTTGCTGACTTCATAACCGATCCCAAGAGCCCCGCCAGTCACGATAGCGACGCGGCCTTGGAGGTTCTCAGGTTTGATGACCTGGGGGCCGATGCCCGTTGTTTTCTGGACAATGGACTGCATTATGCTGGATGCACTTAACAAACAAAGATATCGTGAAACTAATAGTGACACGCTACTAAGAAGTCTGTTCAAAATATATGTAAAGTGAGTTCTAGTGAAGAAAGGTAAAATCGCCACGCTCAGTTCGAGTTTAATCGTTATAAAATATTCATCATTCTCTTGGAGTGTGGCGATGTATCATCGTGACGTTCATTAAGAGCAATGTGCAGGGGAGTGATAGAATGAATGACATCACAATTTCTTCGACAGATCATACCTTGGTATAAATATTATATTTGAATCCATCAGTGAGTCTGTCAGGGAGCTCATATTTGTGTAATAATGTCCTCTTGTCCGTGAATTGTTGAAGCGAACTTCAGGCTTTGTTATAACGGTAAAGGTCAACTGTGAGGGTCAGAAAACCACAGTTGAGAGAACCTGAGAGCAGATTTTCTCTAATTTCAACAATACTACCCCGTCTTGGAGCTAAAGTCTTGTATCCGGCCCCAATAAAGCTTCCGCGTGTGCTGCAGAGAGATTTAGGTTAGGCATGAATATGAATTGCAAGAATCTGATCACATCTAACGTTGAATACTTTTGTCTTGAGGGAGGAAAGACCTGACGAAACTTTATGACTGTTTTGAATATCGTGCTAGTGAGGTTTTAGATATACATAGAAACTATCCAAGTTCCTGTTTGGTGATACCTGTATAAACCTTCTACCAGATTTGAGATAGTCTTTGCAAATTTAATTGAACTGAAAAAACTATTAAATTGACTAGCATTTTCACAATACGCTCTTCTTGTAGAGAGTATAACCGCAACTAATTTCACCAAAAAACAATCAGAAAACAATTGAGCTTGCCAAATGTCCCCAACACAACATGTCATTTCCCAAACTACCTAACTTAAATAAAGCTTGAGGTAGCTCCATTCTCATTGCCTCATGCTTTTAAGCCTGAACATGTAACTTCCGAAGGCTCTAGACATGAAAGAAAGCCCCAGGAGATGAGCCTCAAGACGAATTACTGTGAGTAACCGCCAGTGACATGCTCAAGTATGGAGCCTGTGGAAGCCAAGCAGTCTACCAGGGACCTCGGGCCGGAGAGGTCGAATGCCAAGTTTGTGCGGCTGGACCACGAAATGATTCAACTTCCAGAATGGGTCTAGCAATTTAAGGCAGAAGTCGACCTTGCTGAAAATGAGTCATTTGAGTGATTGAATTAAGCGGTCCGTCGGCATGACCCTATTCCGGGTTATATCCAGAAGAGCTACTACAACTGTTGCGAGACTGGAACAGCATGGGAACCACAGAAACTTGTTGAAACTATCGTAAACCAATCACTCAGACTTGGACTCTAGAGTTCCGATACGTCAGTGGCGACCTCGCTACCCGGAGATATTGATCGTGGCTTAAGCTAGGAACTACAGCTTTGACAAAGGGTCATTTAGCTTTACCATCAGCTGAGTGCGAGAAAGTAAGCGAATTCCGAGTGGTAAAGCGGCAACTTCAACTTCTTGATTCAATTTAGCCCAGGGGTTTTCCACGCTAAAGAGGTATCCCTGTCCTGCACGCAAGACAAAAGGCCCTTCTCGTCAGCTAGCGCTTAGCGATAGACAGATAGATCTGTTAGTGCCCGCTCAGGGTTAACACATGTATGCTAACAGAAGTTTCTGCTCCCCCCGATCCCATGATCCGACAACCGGTTGATTACAGATCTAGACCCAGAGCGTCGTTGGCGAGCCCTTGCACTAAAGAGGAAATCACCGGACTTAACGTAAGGGACAAATGCGTTCGACAGTATTGGTTCACTTTGTCACTTTGTGATTGAACAGAGTGGGTAGATGAGAGAAGGAGAACAGACGAGAAAAAAACACAATTTCACTGTCCACAAGATGGGCCATCAAACAACATACTTGGAGCGAAAACGCTTTCAACAGAGACACACCTCTACCGTTGTGTTGAAGTATAAACGTCACTCAGAAACAAAATCGCCGCAAGATCAACAGACGTGGCTTCGGATCGATGCAAGGGCCAACAGCCTTACAGAAACGGCCTGACCTGCACTAGCCAGGGGTTTCTTCAAACCATGGACCACTTTGCGGAAATTCGGCTTCAGAGAGAACATGTCTTGGCCCTACGTTCTAACCAACAACCAACACATGCCAGACTACGCCTCATTCGAAATTAGAATAGAAAAAAAAAATGCGCCGCAGAGAAGAACTGTTCTTACGCCATTAAAAAGATGACGCTTGTCTTTTGTTGTTTTCTCACCCCGTCCTCTCTGCACTCCCTTCTTTTTCAAGTCATTCGCTCTTTTGCATTTTGCTCAAGATGGGTCCAAGACTTCATTCCTCGTCACTCTTTACTCTTCTTTTCATCACATTCCTTTCCTTCTTTACTACATTTGCTTCTGCGCAAGACAGTGATGTCAACCCTGGCGATGTGAACCCTGTTCCTCCCGTTGGGGAAATCAAGACTGAAGATCCCATCTCTAGTCCGCTTACCGAGGGATGCCCTCAACCGTGTGGGATCGCCGGTGCTGATCCGGCGAATTGGACGCAGATTCATAGTCTGGACGAGCTTTCTCGTTGTGAGCAGCCGATGCTGTTTGCTTTGAATGTTGAGAATACCTACAGTGACGCTGCTACGTTGTATACTTGCGTTACTGATTCTGGTACTACTACCAAGACTCGTCGGGATCAAGTCAGCCATGTAGAGGCTCGTGCTGCTGAGAGTTCCGTATCGTTGGCTAGTAACTGCGGTGCTGAACAGGCCACCGCCAAGGCTTCTTCTTCGTTCGGTCAAGCTGGAACCCTTCGATCTGGCAACGACGCTGCCTCTGCGGCTGGTCTTCTCGCCGATTACCTTGACAATGGTGCATCATGTGGTGCTACCATCCTCTTCGCCAAGTCTGGATCGTCCATTGTTGGACTCTATGCCGGTGCCGAGGTTCAAAAGTCTAGCGCTTCAAACATCCTTCGTCAGTCAAGGGCTCGTCTGCAAAAGGGTGTTCAGGCCTTCCAAGTCTGCGACGCAAATGACAAGCGTGCTGAGACCCTCGGTTTGTTTGCCGCTGATGCAGTTACCGACCTCGAAGCTGTCCAAGATGCTCTCAAGACCTGGTCCAATGGCAAGTGCGTCATTATTCCTCAAGCAACCAAGGAAACTGTCAACTTGGGTGTCCTTACTACCGCCAATGTCCAGTCTCGAGGCATCCGACTTCGCTCTCGATTCTCTGGTCTAGACCTGCTTGCCCCCCGTGCCGAATGCAGAGCTAGACAGGTCGTGTCGGGCGATAGCTGTGCTTCTCTTGCCAAGAAGTGCGGTATCACCTCTGCCAACTTCAACAAGTTCAACAACAAAAAGAACCTCTGCGCTACCCTTGCTCCCAAGCAGTGGGTTTGCTGCAGTGCTGGAACTCTTCCTGACAAGCGACCTAAGCCTACCAAGGACGGAACATGCTATATCTACAGGATCAAGTCGGGCGATGGCTGCTGGTCGCTGAGCCAGAACTTTGGCATCACTCAGAAGTTTATCGAGGATGTCAACAAGGCTACCTGGGGCTTCGCCGGTTGCGGTCGTCTTCAGCTTGGACAACCCATTTGTCTCAGCAAGGGAAAGAACCCCATGCCTATGCCCATCCCTGGTGCTGTCTGCGGTCCTCAGAAGCCTGGTTCCAAGAAGCCTGCTAGTGCCAAGACGGGTTGGGACCTTATGGCTATGAATCCTTGTCCTCTTAATGCCTGCTGCTCTGGCCATGGCTTCTGTGGTACTACCGCCGAGTTCTGTACCGACACTAGACCCAAGGGTACTGCTCCTGGTACTGCCAAGATCAACACCCCAGGCTGCATCAGCAACTGCGGAAACAAGATTGTTGGTAACACCAAGAAACCCGCCAAGTTCCTCAACATTGGCTATTTTCAGGGTTATAACCAGGGCCGACCGTGCTTGAACATGGACGTTGGCAAGTTGACGTCGCTCAAGACTCCCTACACACACATTCACTTTGCCTTTGCTGGATTGACACCTTCTTTCTCTGTCCTTCTGGAGGGCAATGTAAGAGATCAGTTCCTCAAGTTCAAGGCGGTCAAAGGCAATTTCAAGAAGATCATCTCTTTTGGCGGATGGGCTGGTTCAACAGACGCTTCTACTTTCCAACTATACCGCGATGCCATCAAGCCTGCCAACCGTAACAAGTTCGCGACCAACGTTGTGAATGTTCTCAAGGGACACAACCTCGATGGCGTTGACTTTGACTGGGAGTATCCTGGTTCTGCTGGCTCTACGAGTTCGTCTGCTGACGCAGCAAACTACGTTGCCTTCCTCAAGGTGATGAGAGCCAAGATTGGTAAGAGTGGAAAGACAATGTCTGTTGCTCTTCCTGCTGCGTTTTGGTATCTCAAGCCTTTCCCTGTCAAGCAAATTGCTCCTCTTGTCGATTACATTGTCTACATGACCTACGATCTGCACGGACAATGGGGTAGGTTTTGCACTCCTTAGTTATTCGGTATAATGCTAATATGAACAAAGACTATGGTAACGCGCTCATCAACCCTGGCTGTCCTAACGGCAACTGTCTCCGATCCCACGTCAACAAGACAGAGACCGTAGACTCTCTCGCCATGATCACAAAGGCCGGAGTCGACCCCGCCAAGGTCATTATCGGTATTTCCAGCTACGGCCGCAGCTTCAGGATGGAGAACCCTAAGTGCACAGGTCTTACCTGTCGCTTCACCGGCAGCTTCAGTGTCTCCAACGCAGAGCCAGGTGTCTGTACAGGCGAGTCTGGATATCTTTCCGACGCTGAGATTCGTCTCATCGCCTACGATGCCAAGCAAGGCAAGAAGGGCGTTACGGCCAAGACTTGGTACGACGCTGCTTCAGATTCGGACATTATGACCTTTGGAACCAAGGGCAAGGGAATGACAGACTGGGTTGCTTATATGAGTGCTGCTACTAAGCAGAGGCGTACGACATGGGCTAGAAACCTGAACTTTGGTGGTGTTGTTGATTGGGCTGTTGATCTGGAGGAATGGTTCTCTCCTAAGCCTTGATAATTGTCTCATTAGATGTCAGGGAATTCTTCTAATTTTTCTTATGAGAATCTCAGATGATAGCGACGAACTTTTATTCAATTGTATATATTCCCAGCGCAAGAACGTAATGAATTAGTCTGGTCGTGGTGCCTTATCTTTCTTTGCATCTTCTTCGTACTGCTTCCATCTGTATTCCCTCTCAACCCCCATCCGTCGCTGCGCTGTATCACAGAGCTTCTCGTTCCCACACTCGCACTCTGCGCCCTCACGAAGCCAGCGATACGTAAGACTCCACCGAACCTGTCTCAACCTCACAGTCCCATCAGATAATGTGTCTGTCTTGCGAGCCTTGATGCCATGTGTCCAATGCAGACGCGAGTCCCCGCTCATCTTCATCATGCTCCGCGGTAACAAGTCTATCTCAACCTTCTCTCCTGTTTCTTTGTTGGCAAACTGCATGAATAAAGGCGAGCCGAGTGAAAGTGAATAAAGCTGGTCAAACGGGCCGTGAGTGTCAACGTGCGGCGGTATTCCAGTGCCTGGTGCATATTGTTGGAGACAGACTTGATCCGGCGGACGCCCTTCGGTTGTTGGTAGAAGAGCTACTAGCCAGTCTGGAAAAGGCTTGAAGGGAGTTTCTTCATCGATACCAAATGTCTTGTAGCTAAAGGTATATCCGTAGTGGAGTGATAGCCGTCCTGGACGAGTTGGCCATTCTAGCTCATTTTCGAATATGTGGATGAGCTTTTCTTCGTGTTCAGATGTGATAAAGTCTTGTTGCATGAATATACCTGAAGGTTGGATAGCGAGTTCCTCCATTTCCAAGTGTTATATTTTCGTATGCTTCATAGTTGCGCAATGGAGTGTCTAGTCAGAGTCAGAGTCACAGTCGAATTGATCCGTAATTTTGGATTGACGTACGAGCTCAGTCTGAGTTTTCTGGATCACGTGATGTCCTGTTAGCAGAAAACAAGAAGACTTATACGTTCCATGTAGCCAAGTTATAAAGCCTCTTGAGCATATTCACTGTCTTTCCCTTCCTATAACGTCAGGCTCTCATCCCAAGGGCTCTCAGCCGCTGTGTCCTCGCGGAATCTAGTTACCGCCCTTGTCGCTCTCTGACTGAGATCGAGGCACGTAGCGTAAGAATCTTGAAGAAACCTTTCTTCAGTGTTTTCAATTCGCTGCTTGAATTCTGAAAGGGCATTTGTAATCCTTAGTGTGTCGGAATCAATTGAGTCGTGCAGATCATGCTCTGAAAGACTTAGGTTATTTGCTGCAAGTATTGTGATAGCAGCTTCACGGGCACAGTTTGAGTTCCTACTAAGTGTCAGTACTCGTAGAATATAATCGAGTAATAGATACCTCTCACCATCTGAGGGACATGTCAGAATCGTCGATAAGCTCCAGCAAAGTTAAGCAAGACCGTGCAGCTTCCACCAGAGCCGACCAATTAGATGGTAATAATAGGGCATCACTTGGTTGATCATTCGTTTCCAAATCATCGCTAAACTTGAGCAGGCTTTCAATCCAGCTGGCGTTGCGGATACTAGCTCTCCGAGTTGAGAAAAGGCATTGGTAGTAGGTGATGTGTAGCGAGATGCAATGCCTCTGAAGGTTTCTTTCCAATGTGAAAGCTCTGTCAGACTTGAATGAGTCAGGCAGGGTGTTGTACCACTGCTCAAGCATACGACTTAGCCGATCGTTTGCAGCTTGTTTCTGATTCATAGAGAACTTTGAAGCCCGGACTGAGTATACTAGGTCGTAAACTCTGCCTTTGATGGTAGCTAGCCGTGCACGTAGATCAAGAAATTTGACTGTAAGCTGTTCGTTGGAAACTAAGCATCCTGCTGCTTTCTCGCAAGATAGACCATCGATAGCAAGTCCAATATCGTGATCTTGCAGCAAGTACGGTTCAAACGTGTGCAATGATAGATCGCGATCGGTGATATAAGTGATCCAGAATAACTGGGATCTTTCTCGTTCTTGCGGGCCCGTATCTTCATCAACAGCTGCTATGTGCAATCTCAGTCTATGCACCAATTTCACTGCTGCTGAGATCAAAACACAAGCTGGTTGAGGATGGGGAGTAGCAAGAAATAAGAAGACCAAGCTGAGAAGCACTTGCAACCCTTTCAAGTCAGTGTCACGATAGACGAGGGTGTCCATAACCGATTGGGCATTGCTAATGCACTGGGACGCCATTTCGTCCCGAGACATATTCTGTCCCGCGAATGTCTGCCTTAATCCTAGTGCTAGGACGACATTGGCAGTTGACCACGATGCTTTGTCGCGTTGGCTGGGGAATTTATACCAATCATCAACCATCCTCATAAAGCTATCGCGGCTGAAGAGCGGAATGGCTTGGTTAAAGCCATCAAAGTAGTTGTCGATCACTGGCTTTATTTGTTCAAGTGGCGGCAGATGAAGTCCATCTTCATTGCTCCATTCAAACACTCGTACTGTTGTGTCATCAGGAAGAATTGAAGGCGTTGCTATTGCAAATTTTGTTGGTGGTGGTGACGGTGTCCAGACCGGAGATTCTTCCATAGACTGATCATCGTCCTCCATGGCAATCTCAGTCGAAGAAGCGTTGCGCCAGAGCTGGGCTTCGATGGCTTTCAGACGCTCTTCGATAACATCAAAACGAATATTTTTCGAGCTATTCGTGATGTCAATAACCATGACTCGAAACTGACGCGTCGCTACTTACTTATCGTTGGATGCGTTTCTCGTTGTCGTCTTCCGCGAACGTACGCCAGGAGTCCATTCGCAAACAACCTTATGTAGAGAGCACACAGAACAACTTGGCTTCTTTGCATCGCATTTTGTCTTTTTCTGACAACAAAAGTCGCAAGCCTGGAAAAGGTGTCAGTCCAATACGCCTCGTTGCAGTGTCTGAAGATAACTTGCCTTTCTACGGCCCAGACCCCTTTGGTCTCTGGATCTGTCCATATTGAAGTTACTCTAGAGAATCAGGTTTTAATTTCCCCTGACTTGAAATGGGGTTTTAGATCCTAGGGTTTGTTTGATCGGATAAGGCCGGCGCGTTGAATGAAAGAGTGATAATAAGAGTCCGCGTCAAAGTCCGCGGACTTTGGTGATTAATAAAGAAAAGTGGATATCCGCTTACGCGATTTATTGCTTGCAAATTTCTACGGACTTTGATAATTCCGAGGTCTAGAACGGGGTCGTGTAAGCAGACTAATGTAAAAAGGAACACCCTAGGCCGCCAATGGAAAAGGCCAAGGTAAGGATAGACATGGAACCAATACTAATAATGAATAGGCAATTCAGATTTTCAACACAAGGAGAGATGATGAAATTCATTTAGTAGTTGGTTTTAGCTTATCTTCTAAATCTAAAAATAACACAAGGGATGGCGTGACGCCACTTCAACCAAAACATTACTCAAATGGATTGTAACCATTCTCGGCCTTCTCAATACATGCCTTGACGACTTCGTCAAAATCCTCCTCAGGCAGCCCAAGCAATTCATTGTGAAGCTTGTCCTGATAATTCAGCTTCTGCCCCTCAGATGAAAGCAGGAATGAGTAGTACGTCTGAATAAGTCCTCGTAAATCACCAGTCGCAGCTGTTGCCATACCATTCTTCATCCTGTCGCTGGTACTCTCACGCTTGACATCCCAATCAGAATCGGTTGTGTTTGTGACACGCTTTACGCTTTTCAGCATTTCGCTCTGACTGACGAAGAAGCTAGACACATAGAGTGGCTGGTTCCGGAACTGGGCGATAGTGGGAGAAGTGTCATTCTCATCTTCTGGGAATTCTTTGAGGCTCGCCAAAGCAGCAGCGGCACGGCCATACTGAGCCCAGGTAGTAGTGTTCATCTTTGCATCGCCTTCGTCAAAAAAAGTAACTTGACGATTCTTTATGTCAAATCCGAAAAAGTGTGGCCCGCCTGGAAAGCTGTAGTCGAACCAGATGCTACCAACAACGACGATCCAAGAACTAACACCGACGCGCTCAATCTCAGTCACGAGCTCCCTGAGAGAAGCAGCAGGGAAGAAGGCGTCGACAGAACCCTGGTTATTGACGACCATGTTTGCTGCATAGATGTTGGGGATGATGTATCGAACGCCTGCTTTTCCAGCGGCACGTACGATGCGATGATGGACTTCGCTGTCAACGCCATTGGCAAGAGTAATGATGAGGAGCTGCTGTCCTTCAAGTGCAGAGGCGATAGAGTCCTCGTCTTCATAATCCACAGAGACGGTCTTGACGCCGTGCGGAAACTTTGTAGTGCTGTTGTTGCGAGTCAAAACAGTAACAGAGTGTTTTCCAGTCTTGAGGAACTGTTCGGTCATGTGCGAGCCTTGACGACCACCCGCCTAAAGAAAGTTAGTTTCTAAGTGCAAGTGATGGATAGAGCAGGTGATACATACACCGACGATTGCGACTTTGTCGACTCGGTTGGAGAAGCCTGCAGGCTGGTCCTTGGCAAATTGTGATGCAGACATGGTTGAACTTGGGACTATGGTTGATACTTTAACTGGATGTAATAATTCCAATAGAGATCCAAAGAGATTGATGGTTTGATGGAGAAGAAGTTGCGACATTCATCGGAGCAACAGCAGCTTTATAACTATAGATTGGGGAATATTACATCGTGGCTGAAGGACTTGCAACTCCAATCCGGACTCCGGATGCAAAGTCCGCGGACTAACAAGCTTACTTAATACATGGAGCCGCCCCGGCGAGTCATACGTGCACCGGACCTGGTGTAGTGACTTTAAAATCTTAGATGCACCGGACCCGGTGCACGTACTCGTTCCCAGCCGCCCCTTAGCTTGATCCCTTAGATGGATGACCAATTTGATTCGTCAGGAGACCCTATATTTCTAGCACACCTAAGCAATATTGAGAAAAAAAAGCGGTTGTAATTACTGCCAGCAATGTCGTGATGCACCGATGACAAACAAGCTTACAATCCGTGTAACATTTGATTTCCAATTTGGACTCAACAAAGACTAATCCTAAGCAAAATAAAGGAATGAAGCATACCATACCAACTAATCCTTGAATGAGAGTGATGTGTCAATTTTAACGACCATGACCCATAGCATCTTAGTTGCACTCCGGGCACAAGTGATCAGCCAATCTCAACGAAAGAGCCGCCAAGGTCAAAGCAGGATTGGCCTCAGGACTGACAGGGAAAACCGACATATCACAAATCCAAAGGTTATCAAAGTCCTTGACCTTGAGGTTGGAGTCAACCACACCCTGACCATTGGGGCCATCCATACGCATAGTACCACATTCGTGAGAAAACACACCAAAGCCCAAGTGTTGAGGACGAAGGCCAGGGTCAGAACAGGTGTCGTTCGATTGGGCGGTGGATGGAACATTGACAAAAGCGTCCCGAACCTGGCGCACGATCTCTTCCATGTGGCACTGCACACCAGGGGAGATAGGTGCGCGCTTGAAGTCAAGCACTGGATCCATACCTGGAATGTTGAGGACAGAGTTGTCATCGTCAAGTTTGCCTACAAACTCGAAGAGAACACAGATGGTGTCAAAGTCCTTCTGCTCCATGGAAGACTCGCTTGGTGGTTCCATGAGTCTACCATTCTTCTTGTAGAAGTGAGTAGTGTTGAGGGTTGCAGAGCTTCCCGCGAGGAAGAAGTTGGCGTTGACGGTGACAGTAACCAGACACTCTTCTCCGCCAACCTTCATATGGGTCTTGAGGTTGAGCGGCTTCTGGGTGAGTTCTGGGTCCTTTTCCTTGGCAAACCTCACGTAGCAGATGTTGTGATCAATCAGACCCTTACCCACAAGAGGGTTGAGTTGCTGCAGACCACTGTTCAATGCAATAGAAGCAGTGCCAATCGTTCCAGCAGACAAGATGACCTTGGCCTTTCCAACTGGTAGGTCCTTGATACCACCCGTTGCCTTGTCCCGGATTTTGATGGCACGAACTGTCTTGTCGCTGAGATATAATTAGCAAACAATCTTTCCTACAGGTTCTGATCAGGAGGAAGACTCACGTATCCGAAGTGCCAGCGACGTGATCGATAGCAATGACCTCAGTGTTAAGGAGGACGGAGAGATACTGGTCGTTGGCGTACATCCGGTTGATGATGGAAAGCGTGGTGCTGTAGGCACCTTGGGCGAACTTGTAAGGCGCAGGAGAATTGAACTGCGCAGCCACGGGCATGACATCGAAATTCCCACTACCTAAGGCAGTGCTGAGCAAATCACTGACTTCGCTAATGTCTTCGGCGCTAACTTGATGTTCATCGTCACCCACTGGGTAGGTGAGCGCGCTAGGATCATTGTCAGTTAGGTAACTGTATGCCCTGTTGTATCCTCGCTCGTTTGTCTCTGCACCAGTGAGGTAGCTGACGATCTCAGGAGGGAAGTTGTTTCCAAGAGTCTCCGGACCAACACGGGGAGTCCAGATACCCCAGAGGTTAGATCGGCCTCCGACACAGTAGACTGGACCACCGACGTAGCTGTCAGATCGGTCTGTGCATTGCACCTTGGCCTTGACAGCATCGTAGACCTTCTCGTTTCCCTCGGGCGAGTTACTGGCGCCGCGGTTGAAGTAGGGACGCGAGTTGTTGAGAACGTGAGTGGAGAAGATGACTCCTCCACGCTCGAGCAACAAGACCTTGTAGTTCTTGGATGCGAGGCTTTCAGCCAGAGGACCACCTCCAAATCCACTTCCTACAATGATGTAATCATAGGAGTTCAGCTGGGCCAGGAGGCACACAACATCAGTGTCGAGGTGAAGAAGATGGTCCATTTTCAGAACAAGAGGCTTGAAGATGATGTTGGAAGAAGAGTAGTAGTAGTCGAGCTAAGCTGAGGTGAGTGATGGTGGTGTAGAGACGGTGAGAGGAGCTGATAAGGTTAATATAGGCAAATGCATGTAAGACAAAGTGACCGGTGTATACGAGGTAATGAGGGGGAGAATGTGATAATACTGACACGGCCTGATCTTCACAGACATATGCATCTCTTCACAGACATCCATCTGCAGGTCTGTCTACATTGGGGTCTATCAGCCAGCCACCATACTAAGAACTTTTGAACTGCATCACGGAGCGTTTTGCAGCCTCTGATAGGTGTAAGTGCCGGGAGTCATATTATGATGCCAAGGCTGTACGGGGACGGATCTGTATAAGCCACAGCATGAAGCTGGTGATGGAATTCTCCAATTGAAACAACACGGGTTGTTTACACCACCAGAGATTGATCTCACTCATACGATGTATCGATGTGTCTCGTTGCTCTGTACGTCATTGCAAGCAGGAATGAGCACTGCAGATTCATCTTACATTCCCAAATGAACTGCCGTTAGGATATGTGCTGCGTGACTTTACAGATCAGGTATGATGCATAAGCTGAGTAACATGAGATGCACCACAAACCGAGTTATTAGATGATTTGAATACAATATTGGATTTATGCAGAGACAAGTATGAGATGTAATTATTGTAGATGATCTACAGCCGTAAAAACTCTTTCAGACATAATAAACATAAACCATAAGCAAAACTTTTGTGGGTGCGGCGATGGGTAAGGATACCAGCCCCAGCCACTCCAGAGGATATGCTCAGATAGGATCTATGACAAAGTTGTCATTTCTCTAGTTACCGCCTCTTCCAAAAGAAGGCCAAGATCAAGACATTATAGGAAAGTTTGAGAGCTCCAGCAACAATAAATGCAAGCCAAAATTTGTCAAGGCCAGCAAATAAGCCAGTGATGTACAAGCCGAGACAGCTACCAATAGTCTTGACAATGTTGACAACACCCATAGCTGAAGTGCGTTCGTGATCTAAAACACCGGCAGAAATGAATGCCTGACGAGGTGCATTGTCAATCTCGCGAGTGACGATTCGGAAAATGAAAATAATGAGTGCGATGTACTTATTTCCAGGAACGGACACCATAAGTAAGGATATGGAGTTGATGGTGTGACAGACAACCATGGTCTGAACCTGGCCAATAGCCCTGGAAAGTGGTGAGGAGGCGAGGTTGAGAACTGATGAGATGATGCCTGCTGTGAATGTTGCAGATCCCAAAGCTCCCTCGGGCATGTCGTACTCTCGCTTGAAGAAGTAAGTCATCCACGATATCTGGGCCAAGCCAGATCCGACAAAGTCAAAGGCCATGGCGAGAGATAGCTTCCACATGAAGTCGAAGGACTCTGGGGTGAAAAGACGCTTTTCCTGTACAGCTGCAGCGACAACTTCAGCTTGGGATTCGGGCGTCTCAGTGTCGGTGATGACACCTCCGTAGCTGGGAGTGTTTTCAGTGAGAAGAGGTGCATTCTCATCATCACTCAATCCATCCTCGCTGGGTCCTTCAATGATGCCGGACTGAGGCGATGCACAGGATTCCTTTTGGAGTGGCACATGCTCTACTTCCGAGCTGAGGCACATGGAGCAGATAAGTTTGACGAGGCCGATACCGGCATAGCCAAGAAATACCATGCGGTGGCAATCAACCTTTTTGAGACCGTGGTCTTCCAGTGCGTTGATGACCCAGCCTGTGAGAAGGTTGCTAGCAGCGGTGCCAAACATGCCCAGCATAGACCACCAAGCAAACATGTCATTGCATGTGTGGGGAGTGCTGAGACGGGCAATAGCTGACTCTTCAATTGCCTTGAAGGGGTCAATCTCATTGGCACTGCATATGATCAGCTTATTTCTTACTAGAAGAGTGAAGAGACTAGAGGCGAGCGGTGAGAGGTGAGACAACTTGAACGTACCTGGGATTGATGACAGCAACAATACTCGCAGCAAGAAGAACCCAAAAGTTCTCAAAATATGCGAATGCAACACCACCTGCACACATCAACAGGGCACCAATAGACGCAGTTAAGCGCAGGCCAATACGATCTCCGACCCATGTGAGGATAAAGCTAATAGCAAGGTCACCCACCAGAGTCAGAGTCATAAACAGGCCAATCTGGGTATCGTGAAATCCCAAAGCATTGAGATACAATGCGAGGACCAAGGTAGTGCCTCCATAACCAAGAAGTCGGATGAAGCGTAGCAGAATCAAGACCTTGAGGTCTCTGCTTGACCGCCAAAGCGTATCAGCGCCAATACTCGACAGAAACGTATTTGCAGGTCTCCATCCGGCCATGATTGTAAAAAAAGAAAAGGGAAGAGAGGAAAGAGAAGAGGGGAGAGGTAAGGGGATAGCCAATTGAGGAATGAGTCAAACACTGCCCAATGGAGGAAACAGGCGGTTATGACAGACGAACTCTCAACAGCTGTAGAGTATATACAAGGAAGAGATGGGGTAAAGGATAATAAAATAATAGAGAGGTTTTTCTTTTTCTTTTTCACAAAACGCACAGACAATCAGTGGAGATCATCAGCCTTGCCCGAACTTAGATGGTCGATAGCTGGGGGCCGATCTCCGCCACAACGGCCGGGTTAGGGACTTCACATGCTGATTGATGATGCGGTCAAGCCTAAACCCAGGCCGTGTCTGTGAATCTCTAGTTACTTTGACACCGGCGGCAGGGAAAAAGGGATGGAAGCGGAAAAGAGCATGCCTGTCGTTTGTCGTCGTCAGCGGGAGGAGGAAAGGTGGTGGCTGACTGAAACGAGTAAAGCCCGCAGATGACACAGACGAATGAGTGTTCCAGATCAGGATCTGTGTCTTTGTTAGAGTCTCCCTTTGGTCAAAGAAGGGTTCAGACTAGGCCAAGACCAAAAAGAAAGAAAAAAGCTTCAATGCGCTACAGTCATACCTTGCACAGACATCCAACAGGGTCACGTCAACGTCCAATGAAACAAGTTCAATCTAACTAATCTCTACAGATTGACACAGCCTAGACAAAGGGATAAAGTCATTCCACCCGTAAATATCCTGTCTTGAGATCTGATCCTCACGGCGATGCCCACTTCTGCTCCCTCAAGGGCATCTCCTCATCATGTCCCATGCTTCCGTCATCGACCTTGCGCCACGCCTCGTACTCAGCAAACCGCTTGGCCGCATACCCCGCGTAGTCAAAGTCAATAGTTCCGGTCGAAGTCTCAGCCTGGATGAGGGCGCAAAGACCCCTGCCGTGGACGTGGATCAGAGATGAGAATGTCTCAGTGTGGATGGAATAACTCACCAGTAGAAACCGGGAAACCCTCGAAAAGCATCAACCTGGCCCATGAGCTTCTCCACCTCGGCATCAGTGACAGCCGGCATATCTGTCTTGCTCGGCAGATGTGTTACATCGTGCTCCCGACTAAGATCGGCGCGAGTCTGGAGATACTCGCGAATGAAGTCTCGACGTGTTGACGTCCCTGGAAGCAGGTTGTAATCGCACTCAAAGCCAGCCCACTCGGCGAAATGATTGGCGAGCTCAAACGCTCTCGGGCAGTAGGTAGCATGTCTGGCAGACGCCACGGTTACTTCGGGTGTGTAAGACAAAATATGGGGGGGCTGTGTTACTCACTCGTAATCAATGAACCGGACAGATGCAACATCAGGCGCACCGATGCCATCAG
This sequence comes from Fusarium abutilonis, assembly GCA_021655885.1. Classification (NCBI taxonomy): domain Eukaryota; kingdom Fungi; phylum Ascomycota; class Sordariomycetes; order Hypocreales; family Nectriaceae; genus Fusarium; species Fusarium abutilonis. The sequence goes on along the minus strand of JAJJWN010000146.1, from coordinate 117,028 downwards.
CCGACTCTTGTACAATGATGTTGCCGCACAGGAGGTCGCCATGGCCGAGAACCTGGATATTGGAGAGACTTGTCAGAGTAGCAGAGGGAAAAGAAATTGCAACAACGTACCAAGGGTTCCGGCATAGCACCAGTGAACAAGAGTCTGTCGGTCAGATACTGAAATCCCTCATGCAGTGAGTTGATGTCCACTTTGGTGCGCCTGGGATGCTTGGAGATTGCCGTGAGCCATTTTTTCGCAGTCGACCAAACACCAGGTTCAAAATTCATCACCTTCTGTCGATCTCGCAAATCAACAGCAGGAAGTGTCGCGTGCCATCGAGCCAATTCCCTGGCAATACCACGGAAAATTTTGGTCTGAGACACATCGGCTTCAGAGCAGACATCTCCAGAGATGAACTCGTAGGCATGGCCATTGGCGAAGCGCACGAGTGGATAAGATGACAGCTGGTGGTCTGCGAGGAGTTTGTGAACCCTTAGTTCCTCTTTGTGTAACGTCAGACATTGTCAAAGACGGAAGTTCCAGACGAGATAGATCATAAACCTACTGTGTCGATCGATGGTGATGTCCGTGCCATCTCCGTAAACCTTGACTAGCACAGCATCCTCGTCGGGTGCTAGCGTGGCTGCGTCAACCGGTTCGTTGGTGACCTTGAACAACTAGGCAAAGTCTTAGCATGGGCCATGTACCTGGACTAGGAAGGGAGGTAGGGAGGCTAGGGCTTGTTTACCCCATTTGTCGTGCCCTGGGCCAGAGCCTTGACGCTCAAATCATCCGCATCAGCCTGACCACGGTCGGGGAACAGGAGCGGTAGGAGCTGCAAGGTTGAACCTTTGGCATCCGAGTTGTCAAAGACGTGGTTCAGGAACGGAACCTCCATCTCCACTATGTCAATCTGACAAGGACAGTAATCACCAATGGGAGAGGAACAAGGAGTAGGGAAAAGTAATTGAGGAATTGAAAAGCCATGGATGAAGACCCTCAACTTTGTACTCGGCCGGACCAGGGAGGGTGGAACGGGGCGATCCATTTGGCTGCCGCATCTAAAGCAGGTGGCTATATTCGTAAAGGAGGGAAGGCTTTCCAGGAGTGGTAGGGATCTACTATGATGAAGTGACTCTTATCGTGCTGACCTGAGACAATGACGCCCGTATGCAGACTCACATTCCGCCCTTGTGTCATCTCCAAAAGGGATTATCAAATGTCGTAGCAGGCTGAGCTGAGATTGATTGGAACAAATCAAGACACCGCTAGTTTCAGCCCGGGAGCCCACACGGAGACGGGCCGCCATCCTGATTACACTGCATATCTGGAAATATTGGGCTTGGGTAGTTAGGGTGATCAACAAGTTTTGATCGCGTCTTGAATTGGCGACCCTTGATTGTAAACATGTCAAAAAAAAAGGTTGTGCTTACAAGTGTCGCCTGTTAAGATTTACAGGTATATAAAGTTGAAGATCCAAGCAAAGAAGCCATGTCTATTCAACTCAAACTCAGCAGGGCATCACTCTCAGATTACACAAAATGGATTCCTTCACGTCAAAGAACAGCCTCCTCTACAAGAACTTTCAGAAGCACCCCGCGGCTCTGATCGAATCGACGTCTGGCATTTACCTCAACACCAGCGATGGCCGTCGTATTCTCGATGCAACCAGCGGAGCTGCAGTCGCTTGCTTGGGCTATGACAACAAGGAAGTTCAAGATGCTGTGATTGAGCAGCTTGTGAGCGTTCCATACTGCCATCCCGGTTTTTACAAGACGAAAGCTGCTGAAGAGCTTGCCGACTTTCTCGTCGAATCTACCGGCGGACGCATGTCAAAGGCAGTTTTGTGCGGATCAGGTAAGATCGAAAAAGGCGAAATCTGTTGTACATCACATTTTAACATCTCCTCAATAGGCTCCGAAGCAGTCGAAGTTGCCCTCAAGCTCGCCAAAACCCACTTCGCCCATCTCGCCATCCCCCAGCCTGAGCGACACCACTTCATCGCGCGCGTGGGAGCATGGCACGGAGCTACTCTTGGAGCCCTGACTCTTGGCGACTTCAAGGTCCGAAAAGATCCCTTCATGCAGCTCATCTCGCAGAACTCTTCTCGCGTATCTGCATGCAGCACATACCGCGGTCTAAGGGATGGCGAAGATGAGGAAGCATACGTGAACCGTCTTGCGCAGGAGCTTGATGATGAGTTCCGAAGGATTGGACCCAACAAGGTCTGCGCTTTTGTCGCTGAGACCGTTGGAGGAAGCGTATGTGTTCCTCGCTACCTTGAACGTGTGTTTATCGCTAATATCCTTTGTAGTCAAGCGGATGCGCTACACCCTTGAAGGGTTACTTCCCAGCCATGAAGGCAGTATGCGAAAAGTACGGCGCCCTTCTCATCCTGGATGAAGTCATGTGTGGCATGGGCCGCACCGGAACCCTTCACGCCTGGGAGCAGGAGAATGTTGTTCCAGACATTTGCGTCGTCGGAAAGGGACTTGGAGCCGGATACGCACCCGTCTCTTCCGTCCTTCTCAACTCCAGTCTTGTCGACTCGTTCCAAAAGTCAGGAAAGGGCTTCGCTCACGGCCAGACATACATGGCTCACCCTCAAGCAGCCGCCGCTGCTCTTAAGGTCCAGCAGATCATCAAGAGGGACAACCTGACAGACCATGTTCGCACTATGGGCGATTACCTCGAGACACAACTCAAAGAAAGACTGCTTCCCATGCCATTTGTCGGGGATATTCGCGGAAGGGGACTTTTCTGGGCCATTGAGTTTGTTACCAACAAGCAGACAAAAACACCCTTCCCCTACAGCCTGGGCCTCAACGCCATGCTTCACTCGCGCGGTATGAGCCAGGGCTACGAGATTGCTCTCTTCAACGCCAACGGTGGCTACGACGGCTACAGCGGCGACCACTTCCTCATCTGCCCTCCTTTTATCGTCACAAAGGCCGATGTCGATGAAATTGTTGATCGCACCGCTCGTGTCATTGAGCATACTTTCGCAGAGCTTATCAACTCGGCGGTGTGGGAGAAGATTACGCTACAGATGGAGATTGACAACAAGTCTGAGATGGCGCCCCTCAAGCCCATGGTTGCTACCAACTCTATGGTCTCTGCCAGCTCTCTGGTTGCTACTTAACAAGCACCTCTCACAGTTAAGTGTCGCAGGATGTTCTATAGACTTGATTCGGTGTATCTTTGAGTTAGAGTTTTGAAGCTTGTGTTTTTTGCGTGGCCCGATAAATATATTTAGTTAGTTGTACCCAAAATGTTGCAGGTCTTTGGAGATATTATTAATAATCATTGTTTCTCTATCCGCGGTCAGTCTCAATGGACAGTCTTTGATCTTTGTTTCTCCTTCATAAATTCAACTTCAGATGTTTTCCAGTTGGCATCATCCAATCTATCGCCCATCTCGAAGCCGGGGATTTCAGGTCCTCCTCATACAACTGCAAGACTTTGTCAATAAACGTTGTAATTAGACTCATATCCCTACGCGGAGCCGTGTACATAGCCTGAATACTGTACCCCACCTTGTGTAGCTCGCGCGCATAATTCAAGGTCTGTTCGTTCGTAGGGGCGGGAACGGACGGCCTGGAAAGCCACTTCCAAGGATGTTGATCTCACTATGGATAACCTGGTAGGTTTGAAGCCGAGCTAAAGACAGGGCCTAAGGCAAGTAGCGTCGGTAAATCAAGGGTCTTTGAGATCTTCATGGGTCTTGGCACGGCAGAGCTGAATGCAACGCAATGGTGATGATCCTTGGGACATGATAAAAATCACTTTGGGATTTATGCCTCTGACCCATGTTCGTGTCAGCACTAGGTGTTCGCTACGGGGATTAGGTCGAGGCCAGTCAATATTGGCAATTTCTAACAAATAGTAAAGAAGTGTAAGAAGTCTACTGGACATGGGTTTTCTCGATGACTAGCATGTCTCACTTTCCAGCTACACACCGATACGCCACCAGATGCAGAGTCGATTTTTCTCCGAGATTCATACTCATCGGCGATCTTAGTTTTCTGGTTAGTAGTCATTAAACTAATGTACTCATGCCTTTCTGCACGCTTCTCAATTCGTACTGGCGGGGCTACTTTGGAGGGCCTAGATCTGTGTTCATAATCCAGGTTTTATCAACCTCTAGTTAACAAGCTATTGCCATTAACCAGCGAATATGCTCGATCACACAGGTGTCTTTATCCTTGAATGCCGCATTGCGTGTATAGTCTAACCGTTTCAAGCCACTCCAGCGATAGCAAATAGGGTAAATAACTATGATATTTTAATGAAGTTGCTGGAAATCATGCTTGTACATATTCTTACTCTATTCTGGAACCTGATCATTTGTACGTGTTACTCTTGCTGACTACCATAACCTATTTATTCTAATAATACTGCAACAACATTGCGATATAGACATACCCATACAGAAGCTAGACTCATTGCGTTCATACTCTCATATATAGAATCTATAGAAATGCTACAGACTATTACAACTCTCTAGTTAGTTTTGTTCGCTTTTACAGAGTTGAACAAACTGAATCACATCCGTAATCAGTCAGTTAGTGACCTAGCACATCATGCAGTAATTTTGAGTTATGGTTTTCATGATGCAGATCCTTCCAAGACAACAGATAACTTACTTTTAACTGTCGGCTCCTGATCTGAGTGCCAACATGCTTCTCGGGGTGGACTGCATGGTCCCAGAGAAATGGGATATCAAACTGTCCACCGGCAACGCCTACATCGGCAGTTCCGACGTCCTTCAAATCTGCCTTTTGAAGCAGCGGTTGAACGATCTTGATGTCTATTGCCAACCACATAAAATATAGATGATGTTTCTATCATTAGACACTGGCTAAATTTGAATTTTTAAACATTTTAAAAAAAGACTAGATATTAACGGGTTAATAATAGTAAAGCCAGAATGAATACTTGCATCATTAATAAACAGTAGTAGTTCTCCAAATATTTAAGAAAGACGCGTAAAACATCGTTATCTATCCCTCCCATCTCGAGACGAGATATCCGGGCGTATTAATCAGCGATGATTTCTTGTCTGATCCGCGCCATTAGAGGACAATCGTTCTCATATACGATCCACCCAGATAGTGGTTGGACGTGGGCAAGTGTCGGAGCCAGTGGCCTGTTTCCCACTGTAGCAGGCTGAAGCCGTATGCCCAACGACCCTGCCATCATCGTGCACTTGATAGCCCGGCCGTTGTAGTTAACAGTGATGAGCATGGATAGGAAAACTACTGGCAAGTCATCGAAGTTGACCTCGCCATACGCCTCGTCATCAAGCACAACTGAGTTGTCACTAGGAAAACTAGCAATTCCATCTTGATCCCAGAAGCAGAGCGCGCTGATCCATCCTGTGATAGAGTCGTTTTCATTCGTGATCTGGTCCCGGAATACCATGTCCTTCCAGAACCTGGTAACCTCTGGGCTATCGGGTTGCTCAAAGGTCAGGATCATGCGACGCATGATAGGCGAGAGCAGATCGACAAACTCAACTACCTCTTCACCAAGCTCCCTCAACTGTGCGAGGATGGAAAGCAAAGCATCATCAGGACGGATTGTGAGATTGCGCTGGTGATTGTAAGCGCGGCACACAGACCACAGGAACCCGTTTGCAGAGGCCGATATGTAGGTTTCAGAGAAGGTATTTCTGCTCACTGAGCTTTGGATAACCCTCTCACTATGCTCAGAATGATGACGGGAAGCTCCGTTGAGAAGGTCGTATGCGTTTCTGGCGCGGGTTGTTTCCCAGTCAGTGACTGAAGGGTTGAAATTCAACGTGACGGGCATCTTGATCGATTTGTCTGGGTAGTAGTTGTCTTTGGCCTAACGAACTGGAAGATGAGGTTAAGATGGAAGGGAGTAACACGTAGGCTTGGTCTTAGAAGGACTATATGCTCTGCCATTCGTAGATGCAAAAGCTAGTTTGCTGTCAGACGCAGTAGGTCTTGTTATTTAGCAAAGCTTGAGGAAATTACTTTAGTTGTTCAACTTTAAACATCTTGCTCATGCAAATGGTCATGAAGTTATCTTCTCGAGTAAGTTACTTTCCAAGGAGCTTGTATACTCAACGTGCCCAATGTTTATTCGTTGGCGGATGTTGGTAAATTAGGTGGAATGTAACTATGGGCGATCACATTTGCGGTGAAGAGCTCGCAGACAGAATACGCTCATCCAGAGTGATTATACAATTTAGCATACCTTTGAGCCGAAACCGGAACATACACAGCAGCGTCCTTTCATAACGCATCGAGCCAAGTACCAATTAAGAAAATGATTGAGAATATACTTGAATAAAGCTAATAAGACAATGCTATATACATGAATGAGAACCCCATTGACTACCTTAAGCATTAACAGTGGCACCAGTGAGGGTAAGGGTGTAGTCAAGACCCCTGGAAACCTCCTGACTCAAGTTGAAGCCATCGTAGAGAATAGGCTCAGCAGGAGCATTAGCAACAACGACACTGACCTCCTCACCAGCCTTAACAGAGACGGTAGCAGCACCGTTCTCAAGAGTCACATAGGAAGAGTCACCACCGTCGCGGTAGACAACAACAGTAGCAACGAACTCGTCATTGGAAGCAACCTTGACCTGAACCTGGCCACCAGTGACCTCAAGAGGGATGATGTTGGAGCCCATGTAGCGAGGCTCACGACCGGCAATGGGCTTGTAAGAGCCGCTGCCAGCAGACTCAACGTTCTTGAAGTTGATCTGGCCGCGCTGCTGGAGGAAGACTTCATGGGCCGTAGGGTGACCAATGTCAGCATAGGCCATGCGAGCCCAGTAGCGGCCGACAATGTCGCCGACGGTGGCGTTCTGAGAGACGCGGGCGAGGGTGTGGAGGGGAGTCTCGTTGCTGCCCTTCTCGTACTGCAGCTGGAGCTGTCGGACGGTGTCTTGACCAAGGCCGGCAAAGTTGTCGGGGTTGTATGTGAGGTAGGAAAGGAAAGGGAAAGCCTCGTAGTAGTTACCACTATTGGGAGAGCCATCGACGATGACCTGGTGCGAGTCGCCGATAACCTTGTGAAGTGAAAGCTCAGTAGGGGAAGTCTCCTGGTTGTGCTTCTGTCTAGCAGCAGCACAGATGTCAGAGGTCTTGTAGGTGTCGGCGACCCAGTTGGCGAGGGTCTCCCACCAGGCGCCAGTTCGGCCCTGGTCAACCCAGGTCTGCTGGTGGTAGTGAAGACCGTGACCATACTCATGGACAGTGACACCAGGAGTAGCAAGGAAGTCGTCAACAACCTCGAGATAGGCCATTCCAGTGCCAAAGTCAGAGTGCATCACACCAGCGGCGCCTTCCAGGGCGCCGACCGAGTAGACGTTTGTCTTGTAGCGAGTTTCACTGTCGCCCTTGAAGGAGAGGCCGGAGGAGCGCCACTTGAGAGTGCCGACGAAGCAGTCGTAGGCCCCTTCGAGCATGTTGATAGACTCGCTGACATCGGCGGCAGATCCTCCGTAGACGCGGAAGTGAGCAGAGTCCTTGAAGTTGCTGCCACCAGGACCAATGTTGGGGTTCGCAGTATAAGTGGCTGATGCCGGGGGGGCAGTGGCCTGAGGAGCAGCATGGGCGCCGACGGCGAGAAGGCCGATAGCGGCAGTCTTTCTGTTGAACATACCCATTGTAGCGAATGAAGTGCGGGAAAAAAACGATTGAAGTAAATATGCTAAACCGGACAAGAGAATGGAAGTGAACTCGAACGCTTGATGAATTTAGAAAACAGAAGAGGATTTGCTTACACTTTTATCTTGGTAGAATATGGTCCATGCCAGGCTATATCAAACCACAGTCTGCAGCTGTCATGAAGCACAATTGGTGGAATTATCGTATTTTCCGTATACAGTCACATTATGGTGTTTCAACGCAAGGTCTGTGATGGGACTAGTAAATTCGAAACAAGCTTAAGGCTATTCCCAGCATAGACCGAGAGAGAAAATGGATTCGTTTGATTACGAAGGGGCCCAAGGGTTTTGTTTCATCCGTCGGCACTTCCTTCTCTCGCTCGTGTTTCCAGAACCTGCCTGTTTATTGTTGTTGAAAATCTGGGTTCTCCTCTCTATGCGAACGGAATGCGAGAATGAGACATCTCCCGACCGGATCGACTATTTTCCGTTGGTAAAGGTTAAAAGACAAATAACCTTCAACCTAAAATTAAGCTTGTCTTGGTGATATTGGCTCCATGTACGTCATTACCGAAGATTAGCCATCACGCGACGGATCATTCAGTTAGCGAGATGGACTGCAATACGAAGCGCCCCATCCATCAGCCATTTTATGTTGAATTTGATGCTCTCATAGTTTTCAAGGGTATTTAAACTCAACCTTGTTTTTTTCACTCAGGATGCCTCCTGAAGACTCAACCGATGTCGCGAGTCAGCAGCCCCTTCTGGCTGAACAATGTGGAGCCGAACATGCCACACCTGACGCGTCAACGTCGCGTGCAACAAGAGGAACCTTCACCCGCAACCTCGGCGCTGTCGAAGCTTTTGGTATCGTCGTGAGTATCGTCATCGGAAGTGGTGTTTTTACGTCTCCAGGTTCGATTGATACCAATGTCCCGTCACCCGGTATCGCTCTGGCAATCTGGCTCATTGGAGGTGTCTTGGCATGGACAGGGGCTACAACCTTTGCCGAGCTAGGCACGGCTATTCCGGGAGAAGGTTGTATCCATACCACTTGTTGATCCGTCCATCTCTAACGTGGTATCAGGTGGTGTCCAACCTTATCTTCTGCACATCTATGGCGATATCTGGGGGTTCCTTGCAGCCTGGACGTGGATTGTCGCTGTTATGCCGGCTACTCTAGCCATCCTCTCCATCGTCTTTGTCGAAAGCGCTTATTCAGCTGCTGGAATCGTCAACCAAGACGACCGCATTGAACACAAGTTACTATCCGTCTTGGTGCTTATCGTCATGAGCGTTGCAAACTCCATCAGCACAAAGGCTAGCACTCGTCTCAATGGCTTCTTTGTCGTGCTCAAGTTCCTGAGTATCTTAGTCATAGTCATGGCGGCTTTGGCTGTAGTGGGCGTTCATGCTACACACCCTGATCGTGAGGTTGGTGGAGGCGATTGGTTCAGAAAATCATGGTTTGCATACCGCAAGACGTATAATCCCAGTGGGCCCGACACAGATTGGAGCAAGTTGAGCCAGTGGGAGCTCTTTGGTCACTACTCGGCTGCTTTGTACGCGGCTCTATGGGCCTACTCAGGGTGGGATAAGGTGCGTGAACTCTAATCACTTATATTTCTTCCTATTGACGCGGTTAGGCCATCTATGTCTCCGCAGAGCTATCACAGCCCGCCAAGCAACTTCCTCTCGCTATCAACACCTCCATCCCAACAGCCATTCTGTGCTTCCTTGCCGCCAACGCTGGATACTATGTCCTCCTCCCATGGAACGTTGTCTCTACCACTGACAGCGTGGCAGTAACCGCCATGACACGTCTCCTAGGTAGAGGATTCGGCATCTTGACAGCTTTCCTCATTTGCTTAGTCGTTGCGGGCTCTTTGCTGGGAAACTCGTTCGTCGCCAGCCGTATGTGTGTCGCCGCGGCTAGGAAGAACTGGATTCCCAGCTGGTTCACCATCGTGGGCAGAATTGGTGTCAAACCTGCTCGTGAAGAAAGCACTGAATCTTCGGATGAACAGGCCGAGGAAGCAGGAGATGCGCCTATCAACGCCGTCATTCTGTCAGTCATCCTTGCAACGCTCTATATTCTTTATGGAAGTTTCCGTGCCCTCTTGACTCTCAACGGTCTTGGCGAATACTCTTTTTTTTTCCTCACAGTGGTCGGTGCTTTGATTTTGCGCTATCGCGAGCCCGACCTCGAACGACCATACAAGGCCTACTCCATCAACCCGATCGTGTTCATCTTGGTCAGCGGATTCGTTGTTGTTCGAGGAGCCATCTTTGCTCCTGTGCAGGCTATTGTGATAATCGCCATATGGATCTTGGGCGTTATCTTCTACAAAGCGCGTCAGTACTGGTCCACTCGATAGGGTTGGTTCGATCTTGACTATGTCAGCTGGCCCTAAATTACACGCCAGACTCACTATAGAATATGCTTTTGCTTGTCAAAAACAACTTGCTTCAGTAAGGCCTTGTTGGTATTAGCAAAGAATATGCTAGAAGAATCGGCAATTGTCTTGATCTGGTCTTAACTATGACTAGAGTCTAAATGGCGAGAACAATACAAATAGGTTAAGGTGATTACACTTGAAAATTATTAATCACACAGATTACGCAAATAGAAAGAGGGAAAGCATTAAAAGCAATTAACTCTATATACGCCGGTTTTAGGTCGCGTGACGATGGCTGGGGTAGTCACATCACAACTAAGCAAACGGCATGTTACAAAATCTGCCAGTTTTAACACAATACTGAAGATGACATGGCCACGTCAAGCTGAAACTCAGAAACCTTAATTGATTCCAAAGGTATAGGTATTCTGACCTAATAAAGTCGATATTGGTGTGTTTACTGGACATCTTAATAACTTGGGCAATTTGCCTGGAGAGTGTAGGGTAGGAGATATGCTCGATCTCATCAGTGGTACCTGTGGTACTTTCAAAATGACACACTTGAAGAAAGGACATTTATCTTCGGTGTCAATAAATTCTTATCTTGCTATGCGTTTATATTTTTATTTTCTTCGTTGGACAAATAACTATGACTGAATCTGACTGCATACCCAAGCACAGCGGACTCTGTTTGGTTTTAACTCTAACCTTGGTTTTCACTTGAACTGGAGGTTTGGCATGCTGTGTATGTTCTCTACATATATTGTTAAATAAAACGTCCTCAAAGCATACGCAAGTCTTATCCTTATATGATATTTTGGTTATATATTATGCGAATGGTGTAAATTGATAGTAGTCTTTACGAGAGCTTAGGTGCTGTAAACCCAAGGGCACTTGCCGAATACTAATTTCTCAAATATCCTATTGATTCTATTTCAAAAGTCTGAAATTTTCAAAATAAGGCTGACGAGTGATTGGCTTACAGTGTATGTCTCACCCAGTTGTTCACTTCGGCTGAACACGTCATGCAGCAAACTTATTAAATGATTGAACTCTACTAACTGGCTAGCACTGGACACTCGATCGGCGTCAAACTGAATCAAATTTTCTCGCTCTTACTATTCTTGTATGTTAATGCATTAGAGGGGGCAGGGAGAAGTTGGCGTCCAGCCTCTGATCAAAGACGAGCCGTATGAAACAGCATATGTCGTCTTTTAGCGCGAGACTTGGTGACCTTGTGGGCTGCTGATATCTTAGACACCATTTATAGAGTAACATGGAGCTAGTCGATACAAGCCGTGTTAATCAATCCTCTGGCGTGGTTATTGAATTATGGAAACTTTAGCTGAACTGTAACTGATCCCACCCCAATCTTGACTTGTGAAATCTCATCCAGAACAGCAGGGACCTAGCGGCCAGAATCGGTTTCTTCGGCGGCCCAGAGACTGTGCTCTTTAAAGTCTAATAGTTGAGAGATGTCGGTCTAGCTAGTAAACACTAAGATGGCATTGCCTCAGGGTGGGTTGTTTTAGATATACTTTAGTTTGTGAAAACTCTTTGCCAACGTTTTTGCTTATTAGGGCATCTTGGGATGAGCTACGCAGGTCAGATATAAGGGTATCGATCTCGTTCCTACCAGACTTGTCGCCTGAAAAAGAACTAAGCGAAGTCTAAACAGATGCAATTCACCTAGCATGAAGTACTTCGTGGCTCGCGCAATAAGTGCTGGGAAAGTGAAGAATCGGGAGCACTCGGATTGGAATCACTCATTTTATTGCTCTGATTGAACCTAAGGACATGTGCATTCTAGCTCACCACCGGTCATGACCAGGACCCTGCGGACGAGAGCTAGTGTGCGTCTGAGACGTCCCATCAGCTTGTCCATAATTGACCGTCACTTCCGACGTCTTCATAATCCCATCATATGTCATAATCTCCTCCTCTGAATTTGTCGGTGACTGGGCTCTAATCGCTGCCCTCCCCTTAGTTATGTCCTTCAGAGGAAACGTTCCACGCAAACTATCCCTGACTCCTGTGTTGCCGCGCGTTCTGTTTGCTGCAGTAGCATTGGCGGTTGACCTTCCATACCTACCCCCCGTATTGTAGCGAGCGCCTGTTGATCGAAGGGCCGAGAAGAAGTTGGGGAACCACTTGAGGAACAGTGGTCGTAGAGCTGGGGCTGATGCCGTGATGATGGCTAGATTGGTTTCGATCACTGCATAGGAGAATCTTATATCGTATGTGTAGTCTGTTTCGATAATATTGTAGGCTAATTGCCTGTTCTTTTGAATCATCCAAACAAGACGGAGAATTCCTAGCAGCGTAACACTATCAAACAGTTAGTTGATAACTTGCCTCATTAGTTGTTTCAACTCACACTCCTCCCAGCGCAAACACTCCAATGATGGCTAACCGTACTCGCAGAGGTAGCTTCAGCCCGATGAATATCCAAAAAGGGAGAACAAGTACTAGCAGATCCGTCATGATCGTGAGACACGAAGTAACAACAAGAAACGCATGCTCGTTGATACACTGTCCTTGCTGAGTTTTGTCCCAATAGTAGTTTACGGGTCTACATTGGAAGACCCAGGTGATGAACAAAGCCACCATCTGGCAGAGGTTGAAAACCATAAGGCTGATGATGGCGAGGCGAACACGGCGTTTTTGTCCGCTGAGTCGCAGTAGGAACAAGAGTACTGACGTTTTGATGAGGGCCAGAACCGGGTTGTAGATGAGTAAAGCGACATAGTTCCAGAGTAGACCTTGAGCCCAGTCTACATCTTGGGGGAGTTCCCAAGCATGAATACCGATGTAGCCGATTCGCATCGCAACGTATGCGCATATCGTTTGGGGGATAGCTAGAGCCTATACAATATATAAGTCGATGTTCTAGGCTCAAGTAAAGAAGGGCGTGTATACCATCGATATCGAAATCAAGGCATCATCTGTTAAGCAATTTATTCTCGGTTAGACTGTATTCTTTACCTACAAGGCTCTCGCAAAGCAGACTTACCCCATCCAAGTTGTCGCGAAGTAATACGTCCGTACATACGCAAAGCCCAAGTAACAAAGGCCGCAGCACAAAAGAAGAACATACAAGCGAACCCAGCATGTTGCATTGACGAGTACGGATAGCTGTGGGTTTCTGGTGTTGCATTTCTCGACGCAAGGGTCATGCTATTGATCGACATCTCCATCTGTGTCGCCTCCAGATAAGCATGGTTAGCAACCAGATTTACCAAAGCACGGAGCATGATACAGGATCTAAATTGGAAGACGTATAACGAAATGAGAAATAGAAAAGACAAAAAAATAGAAGTTTTGTGTTTAAGTACTAGTCAAGTTACTAAACATATGTCAAGAGACATCACTAGCTGTGTATATAAAAAAAGAACATTCCAAGTGGCGACAGCAAAAGAAAAATCATCTGCGTACTCGGTTAAACCAAAAAAGAAAAGCATTAATTTCGTGGCCTCACTCTCAACATTAGCCTGAACAGGCAAGTTTCAGGATCGAGATCCCACTGCAAGCGCGCATGAACTTAGGCCAGGATCATGGTTGGACAAGATTCGTCGGATTCCGAAGTAACAGGCACAATGGTTTAAGGAGTAGCCTTACGGGTATTGTTCGTTGTGTCAGGGTTATGCCGCGGAGAAGGACAATATCTTCAAAATTACATCAAGTTAAAGAGACACGCGGTGATGTGAAACTCGGACCTCGAGAAGTTGTACATCATTGCGATTCTTAGCATGCTGCGAAGCAGCAGTTGAGTTGGGAACGGCTCCAGACAGGCCTCGGGATATTAGCCATGAGTAGTAGTGAGATGCACAAACACAAGGTTCTTGATTTGATTCCTTAAAGTATGGAGTGCTAAAAAGCAAATCCAGTAAATTTGTAGCAAGACTGTAGGCTAGATCCTTCACTTCTCCAGAATTTCTCGCGCGAGTTACTGTAACGAGGCACATCTGCTCATGGTTCTAATCTGTATGAGCCATTTATCCTCCATGCAGGGGGTAACCAACAGGAGGATGGTCTGATTCAGTTGAAAAGACATGGGTGAACCAACAGGTCTTGGCATACAGGAGTTCGCAGGAGATTTGACGTTTTTCTCCATCTTGATCACTTTTCTGCAGGGTCTATCGCAAAGACAAGATAGAAATGCAGATATAGATAGGTCTCTTGGAGTGAACAACAAGAGCTGTCGATGTTTCAACGTTAGTTTGATCGACTTCTCCCGTCGCTATTCAACTTACCGAGACCGAATGCGGGTCTTCAGGTCCACCGGATGCTTCGCCTAGGACATCAAACGGTCCGTTACAGCGTAGCAAGCCGTTGGGGCCGCGGACTAGTTTACCTCGGGGCCATTGTTCATGTCTGGTTATTCCCGGGCTAAGAAGGGAGAGAGAGTGGCAATGTCGTTATTCGTAGATCATGTCAAAGCAGCTACATACAGTATGGGACTTGATCTTCTTGAGCTGATATCATATCACAGACTACCCCAGTGTGTGTAGAGCAACGACTGCATCTATTCGTGCCACCTTGATGCGCCTCAGAGTACCAATACCATGGAAACCGATAACTGCACCATGCACGACGACCCGGGAGTCCCTGCCAAGCACTAAGCGTCTGTCAATGTCAATTGCGTCGGTTGAGACCCATGCAAGCTGCTCGACAAGATTGCAGGGTTGGCCTTGTAAATACGGACATTGGCTTGCCACACACCCGACCCATGTCTCTCTCGCAAGAGGCACAGCCAGGTCTAAGATATAACGTATGGTCAAAAGACAACCTTTTCAACCTCAGAGCGAGTTGCTGCTACGCCCTCGACATCTCACACCAACTTAACACGGCCGTTTCGCAGCCATGTTGCCACTCACTTCAAGACAGCTCTGGTAAGAAACCGCTGCAATTCCCTCACACAAAAAGCTCATAAGGATCAAGGTCTTGTCTTTGCGCCACGTCCGTCTTCGCAGTGGCCGCTGAAGCTCTGACATCGTCTATCGTGGCTACCGGTCCAGACTGCGAGACCAAAGACGGTGCTGTTCAAGTTACAGACGATTGTGTTGATTCAACTTATAACACAGTCATTATCCATAGCCAGACCAATGTTGCCACTCCTGTTCAGCACCACAGGGTCCATGGCCACTTTGACGGAACCAGCATTGACTTCAACATCTATCTCCCAGAGACTGGATGGGACGGTAGATTCTTCCAGCTCGTCTATCCCACACAGAACTCCACGGCTGAAGATCGAGAGATCGGTTTTGGTGCTGAGAGCGGTGGCTACACTGTCAAGGTAGCTGGAGGAAGCGGTTACCGAGCTGATGCCGCTGCAGCTAAACTTTCAAGAGAAATTGCACGCAGATACTACAAGAAGCCTAGCCAGAAGGTCTACGGCTATGTTTACGGTGCTAGCGGTGGTTCTATGGTTGCTGTCGGTGCCATCGAAAACACCTTCAACGTCTGGCAAGGTGGTATTCCTCTCGTCCAGGCCATTCCTATCTCTCTTCCCAACAACTATTGTGTACGAGGCTTTTCAGGCCTTATTCTTGAAGCACAAAAGGACAAGCTCATCAACGCAGTCAGCCCCGGCAGTGGATTGAACCCTTTCCACCAGCTGGACCCCATGAGACGCGAAGTCCTCAGGGAGGTGACAGAGCTCGGTATCCCTCTTGCAGCGTTTGAAGACTGGGACGGCGTCAACCAGGACGGCACAGAGTTTATGGACATGTTCCCCAACTTGGTCATCCCCATGATTACATCCATGGATCCCACCTATTTCAACGATTTTTGGACCAAGAAGGGATACTTAGGAACTGAAAAGTCTGCTCTTGGAAACTTTTACCGCAAGTCTCTGCTTTATACGCATGATGCTACTGTTCAAAAGGTCAATGTTGACGCAGCTGGCGTCCCAATCTCTTTCACCTTGAACAAAGTCCCTGGGCAGCCACCAAAGTTTGGTCTTCAGTTCACCATCAAGTCAGCCGATGGCAATTCCACGACTTTCATGGCGAAGCTCGACAAGCGTTCCAAAGTTGCCACCATAAACCCTAACCAGGACACCTCGTTGCTCTCTACAGGTGTCAAGGTACATGTTGACAACAGAGCATGGCTTGCTGCCAGCACATATTACAGACATCAAGTCCCTGCCCGGTCAGGCTACTACGCATGGGACTACCTTCGCAAGCCGAATGGACAGCCCAAGTACCCTCAGCGAAACATTCAGATCGGAGACATAGTCTCAAAGGGCGCCAGTGGAGGTGCCTCCTACACCGGCAACATCACGATGAAGGTCATTGCCATGGATAACCTCATGGACTACGATTCTTTTCCATGGCAAGCCGACTGGTATAGGCTACAGATCCAGGCACAGCTTGGTGAGAGATTCGCTGATAACTACCGACTTCACTGGACCGACAACGCCGATCATTACATCCAGAAAATGCCCAAGGAACAGGCTGCCCGTCTCGTTCAGTACAATGCCATGTATGACCAGCATCTTCGAGACCTGAGTGCTTGGGTTGAGAAGGGAATTTCGCCTCCTGATGGCACGACCTACTCTGTCCCGCATGGACAGGTCACACTCCCTGCCACTGCCGCCCAGCGCAAGGGAATCCAGCCTGTTGTATACCTGACCTCACGAGGCAGGTCTGCTATCACAATTAGGCCTGGACAGTCGGTTGCTTTCAAGGCACACATTGAGGTTCCTCCTGGCACTGGATTCATCACCTCAGTGGAGTGGGACTTTGAAGGAACAGGAGACTATGTCAAGCAGCATTTGAACCTTGAAAGGCCTAGGAGCGTTTTGGATGTGACTATTTCTAGGAGGTATTATAAAAAAGGAGCTTATTTTGTCGCTGTTAGAGTTGCTTCTCACCGTAAGGGAGATGCAAGGAGTTCTTATGCCCAGGTTCAGAACCTCGGACGTATGAGGGTCATTGTTCACTAGTTTTAATATATCGAATATCAATACCGTATTTATATTCATTTCTAATTCATGAATCCTGTTGAACCATGCTTTCACTGTAGTACCACTCGACTATCCCTCTCGGACCGGTCCGGAGCCTTATTTGTTCCCGGCATTAGTAAACAAACTATTGTCTTTTAGAGTTCCGAATTCAAGAAACTTTGATTGATAATCCATGTGGGATAATTATATAAGCATGTTGTCGTATTCCCCGCATGGTTCCGATGTCGTGATCGAGCTTATCAACTAACGTCATATCCGAGCAAGCCAGGTACCATAAATACCATACTTCTTCACAAGAATCTTATCTCTGCGTCTGATTCTGAGACGATCAAATATTAAAACAACATGGGTCAATCAAAGCAACTACATCTAACCGCCTTCATGCGGCCAGTGAGCCTACACACTGGAGCATGGCGATACCCCGGTGCATACACCGATGCGAATTTCAACCTAACTCATCTAAAGTCCTTCATCAAGACTCTTGAAGAAGCCAAATTCGACGCCTTCTTCATGGCAGATCACTTAGCCGTACTCAACATGCCAACCGAAGCATTAAGAAGAAGCCAGACGATCACCAGCTTTGAGCCATTCACTCTTCTCTCAGCTCTATCAGTCGTCACAGAAAAGATTGGCCTCGCAGCCACAGCATCTACAACATACGATGAACCATACCACATCGCACGACGCTTTGCCTCACTGGACCATCTCAGCAATGGTCGCGCAGCGTGGAATATTGTTACTACAGCGAACCCTGATTCTTCCAAGAACTTTGGTTTCGACGAGCATAAAGAGCATGGTGAGCGATACAAGCGAGCTAGAGAGTTCTACGATGTTGTGACTGGTCTTTGGGACAGTTTTGCAGATGATGCCTTGATTCGTGACAGAGAAAGTGGTATTTTCTTTGATCCTGAGAAGTTGCACACGTTAAACCACAAAGGAGAGAGTCTTCAGGTCAAAGGACCTCTGAATATCGCACGTCCAGTACAAGGCTGGCCTGTGATTGTTCAAGCCGGACAATCCGAGCCAGGAAGACAATTGGCCGCTGAGACAGCTGAAGTAGTATTCTGCTCACCACAAAACCTTGCTGCCGCAAAGGATCTCTACGCCGATATCAAAGGCCGTGCCAAGGCCGCCGGTCGCAACCCCAATCATCTCAAGATCCTGCCCGCAGCACTCATCATCATCGGCGATACCGTCGAAGAAGCAAAAGCCAAGCGTCTCGAACTCGATAGCTACGTACACTACGACAGCGCCATTGCTTCACTATCTATCGCCCTAGGATCAGATGCATCTGGCTTCGATCCCGATAGTCCTCTCCCATCAGAAATCCCCGACACAAACGCCAGCAAATCCGGCCGCGAAGGAGTCATAAAGCTAGCCAAGGAAGAAAACCTAACAGTCCGACAACTCGCCCAGCGCTACGGTGGATACTCTAGTCTGGCTTTTGTAGGTACACCTGAGTCTATCGCGGACGAGTTTGCCCAATGGCTCGAGGAGGATGCAGCTGATGGATTCACGGTCACGTTTCCTTATTTGCCACAGGGGTTGGATGATGTAGCTCACCGTCTGGTGCCAGAGTTGCAGAAGCGTGGGCTATTTCGCAAGGATTATGAGGGGACTACGCTGCGAGAGCATTTGGGTCTTCCTAGACCAGCGAATCAGTTCTTTAAAGGATGATGACAAAGTAAGGTAGTATTCGGCAGTTGTATTTCTCCCAACATTTTATATTCATCGTCTGTTTTCCCCTTTTTGTTTATAGGGGTTCAACACCGTCAAATAATGATGTAGCATCCTACAAGAACCCCTGGTATTTGAGAGATTGTAAGCGAATCCAGCAGTTATGGGTTTTAACGACCAAATACAACGTTTCACGCTTGCAGCCTATTACAGAGCTCAGGAAAATCGCCGACAAAACATGAAAAAAGCTAACATAGTTACATCGCAGCCCTAGTTATGCCAGGATATTCACCATTGATCCGCAGCCACCGAAGAACTAACTACATAACTAGTAACAGCCTGTAACTCAATCCCTTCTCTCTTTGTCTTCTCTCTGACAAAGTGAGAAAAAGAAATGTCAAGATTCAAAGTCCTAATCGTCGGCGCCGGCCCCAGCGGCCTTCTCGCAGGCCTTGCTCTGCAGCGAGCTGGAATCGACTTTGTCATTCTGGAGAGACGCAAAGTGGCAGACCTAAACTGGGGAGCATCTGTATGCCTCTGGCCTCAGAGCTCTAGAATTCTAGATCAACTTGGTCTGCTGAAGGAAGCAACGGAGCGTCATTTGCCCATGGCAAAGAAATGCAACCTCAAACGCGATGGTAATGTTATGAGTTGGAGCAACATGATTGAGGATATCGGTCACTAGTAAGTCAATCTACTTCACTCAGAGTTGTCCAACACTTACTTACAGTTCTCAGTCATGGCCATCCTTGGATGCTTTTTCAACGTGGAGAGCTAATCAACTTGCTCATGAACAACCTTTCGGATATAGACAACCAGCTCATCGTCGACAAAAAAGTCATATCCGTAACTTCAAACTCGGATGGAGTCGAAGTGACGTGTTCAGATGGCACTGTACACACCGCAGACATGCTCATCGGCGCCGACGGTATCAACAGCAAAACCCGTTTTTTCGTCGATAATAAAGAAGACGACACCGATGGCGATTTCACCACTACATTCTACGGCTTCTACGGCCACGGAGGCTTTCTCTCTTCAGATCTAGAACCCGGGGTTGACTACGAGACCCATTCAGAAGGGTTCAGTTCACAAGTCATCATGCCCTCTCATCAACGGTACTTCTTCACAATCTACCTCAAGCTCGACAAGCCCACCAGAAAGAGGCACTACATTACAGCCGAACAAGCCGATGAGCTGGCTCAACAATACGGTGATATATACCTAGCGCCGGGAGTCACGTTCAAGCAAGTCTGGGAGAGTAAAACTTGGACACACACTGCACCTTTCGAAGAAGGCGTGGCCAAAAAATGGTTCAAAGACCGCGTCGTTCTCCTGGGAGATTCGGTCCACAAAATGACCCCCAACATCGGCTTCGGTCTCAACACTGGCTGGCAGTCAACTGTGGTTCTGATCAACCTCCTCCGCACACACTTAGCCAACAACCCTAACCCAAGCGCCAAAGACCTCACCGAGATCTTCACCCAGTATCAGAACACGCGCCATAACCACGTCAAAAAGGACACGGAACTATCAGGAACATCAACGCGAGCTGTCATGTGGGATAACATACTGTGGAAACTTCTGGACCAATATGTATTGCCATATATCCACGGCGATAGCATTCTGGCAAAGCACATGTGCTCTCCCACGGTACAGAAAGCAGTTACGCTAAACTTTCTACCTGAGCCGAATTTCAAGGAGGGGGAACTGAAATGGCATAATAAACCAGTTGTAGTTTAGGTGCGGTCAACGGGTCGAGTCTAAGCGGTTACATAGCATAGCATACTTATCTTTACTGACGAGTGTTTTTAATAATTAATACATGTTAGATTTATCTGGAATCTATATCGCTTACTTCTTCAGGCAAGTTTGAACATGATAACATGTTGTACAATCTGTTGGTTATACACATTAGAGCTTTCACCGAGTATTTGGGTCCTGCTCTGTGCTACTGTCCGGGAATAATGTAGGCTTTATGATACAGTCAGAAAGTGCGGGTTATGTTCCTGGTTCGACCTCCCTTGGGCTTTTTGTTTGTGATAGAATGGCAGCTTGCCTAGCCAGTGTTGATCAGAAGCCCTTCTTATCCTGGTATTGTCCTACTTGTATTGCATGTCTAGAAATCCTTAGCATACTGAGCATCCCCGTCGGCCTGCTGATCTATTAGAAAACCGACGCGATAGACAACACCGCTCACTTGCTTTCATGCCCCAAAGGTGTTAGAGTTGCAAGTTGGACTTATAGTTGGCCCTTATGTTCAGACCATGCGTAAATTTGTGATAGCATTTCTTTCAGTGATTCTGCACTTGTGTACCACAGAATGAAAGGGGGCGGTGAAAACATGTCAGTGTTAGAGATGGTGCGTGGCTGATACTTCCAGTCTGAATGTCGGTAGCATTTGCAGTTATATGTCGCTAATGGTGTTATTGCCCAGGTACATCATAATATGAGGGAGCTGTCAGGCTATAAACTGTTGTTTAGATGACACATCCTTGCCTCATGAGAATCGCTTATACGAAAATCCGCCGATCTCTTTATTTCGTCCTCGTGTTCTTTTAGACCCCTTTACTTGTTGAACTTTGTTTTATAGCGCCCGTTATCAAGCCGGTCTCTTGATACCTGTAGTATAGGAGAGAGAGGAGACAAGGGGACTATCCACGGCCGTTAATGCATTTTGTGTTTGCCAGGCTACCCGAAGGAACAATATTCTGTATATCAAACAATCGTCAGAAAAGTGTCTGAGCAATAGAAGCTTAAATATAGCCTTGCACGGGGCATGCGAAAGCCATTCCGCTGGGCGCAAAAGACGCGAGAGTCGTACGAGATTACCCGTAGTAGGTTAAGAAGCCTGTAAAATTTAGTTCGGGATCAAGAGCAGACCAATCACCGTCGCGGGCTCCATGAGTTTAGATCCAATATCAAGTTACATGGAATAACGATATGAATCTGTTCATTCAATCTAGGCACTACTACGTATGTATATGCGACTTCTGCCTAAAGAGCATACTCTTTCCTATATCAGTAAACGATATAGTGTTTTTTAAAGGTGCGTAATTAATTGCTAATGAGCTTTATAGCTGCTATAGCAATGCATAGCAGCAGAACCTCTCTCTAAAATAAGCCCTTGGTTTCTATCGTCATTCAAAGTTACCTGTTCTTCACCAGATCTGTAGGATTGACTATCTTGAATAAGCGTATAATATAATTACGGCTATTCAGGATTCGTGTAATTTAGCCAAGTAATTGCCGCTCTAATAGTTTCCTTCAGCGTCGTCTTCCCATTCACAACATCAACCTCACTTGGCTTACTCGCATCCCTCTCTGCAATCCCACCAGGTAAAAAGCTCGTAGTCATCTCGACCCACTCGTTAACAATCTGAGGAGGAAACACTTGACCAAAGAAGCCAGGCAAATCCTTCTTTTCAACTGGCTTTGCTTCAACATTCTTGTCTAAAATCTGTGAAAATGCCTGTTGCACGTCCAGTGGAGAATATGGCTGTGGTCCGTGGAGCTCAAAGATGTACGGCTTGACAGGGGGTGTAGATTTCTTAATGAGCTCTGTAGCGAGTGTTTGTCCGATGTCCTTGATGGCAATCATGGCGACTTTGAAGTCCAAGGGCGTGATGGTAGAGAAGAAGAACGGCTCAGGCGCTTTGAGTGTTTCCAAGGTCATAGTCCAGTTCTCCATGAAATATGCGCATCTAACAAATATTATCTCGGGCACGTTGGCTGAAGTTAGGACTTGTTCCGAGACGTGATTCGTCTTGAGCTCACCCTGCAACGGCAGGTCAGTCATGTGAAGTGATGAGACGCTTGATACGTACCACGCCCTCTGCAAACTCAGCACCCATACTCGATAGCAGCACGAGCCGTTTTACGCCACCAGCTCTTTCAACAGCATCGAGGATATTAGTCGAGACCAGTCGAGCATGTTCAACAATATCTCGTCCATCAATGACGGGTGGAATAATAGCGAGGACGGCATGAGAGCCAGAGAAGTTTAGGGTAGCAGCGTTTCCAACGTCTCCTTGAACAGCAGTAAAGTTTTCACAAGACTTGAACTCATCAGGGATCTTTTTCAGGTCGCGATATAAAGCTTTGATGCTGATGGCTCTATCGCGTGACCGTAGTGACTGTATCACGGCTTTGCCGGTCTTTGTGCTAGCGGGAGCAATAGTAACCTGCATCTTGACAAGTTAAAGTTGAGGAAATACGCTTTTTTTTTGAATGGGTTATTGCAAGGTTCTGTACAACTTATATTGATATGTGGTGTTTATATCCATGCTCTTTTTAAGTAATAGAGCGGGTGTGATGTGAATATCTTGACGCATAAAAGACAATGTCGTCAGCTGAACTATGACGTCATTCTCTCGATGTCGCTGACACACAGTACGAGCCGCATATCAACTCGATCACCAACTTTATTCAAGCATCATTGACTATCGCTCAATACTATAGACTCGATGTGATTGTAACTCTCTGCGGTCTAACTACCAGACGTAGGCTAGAGATTCAACTGAACCACAGTCCACAGAGTTGGATCGATCGCTTCTCCGCTGTAGCAGGCAACAGAATAAAGCACATTACCCCATGTCATAAAATCCACCAATTCTCGGCCCACGCAAAATCCCCATGGAGTAGCAAAAGCCGAGAATTTGACCGATGTGAATTGAACAAGTATGTACCTATTGTTGACCGTTGATCGATTGACTTTGAGGAAACCAAGTCCTCGTCGGGCTCCTACGATACGATACGTTCTAAGAAATAAAAGCAAAAGTAATTGCAGTGAAGAATACAAAAACTCTAAGCTACAGATATTGTGGTTTTAATGGAAAATGGAGGCTCTGCGGTAAGGTCCTCTCCACTTGATGTCCCGTGTTCCCAGCATTCACGGCCAAGAAACGAAAAAGAAAACGAGAAAATTCAATTCAACGTGGGGAAACAATAATCACCAGAGTGGATGGAGCCCCTCAAAGAAACAAGTTAGTTATAGTGTAATGTTTCCTTGTGTGTTGGGACAACTAAACACACAAGAGGATATTGTGCCTATAACCAGCACCAGCACGTTTTTCTTCTACGACACGAACAGTCAATAAATAGCTATGCCAAGTCAAACCCATCTCTCAATGCCCAGCCTTCAGGTGAGGGAGGCTCTGCCAACGCCCAGACGCCCATCGATCGCCGAGAAACGGGAGATGTGCCCGTGATACCTTGGCCTTTTCTTGGCCGAGAGAAAAAAAAAAAAAAGAGACGAGAAAACTAAAAAGAGAAAATACAGGGGTAGATGATAGACTGTATGTAAGAGGTTGCAGGCAGAGTGACGCCATAGACCCAGGGAATAAGCCGGACAAACAAGGTTTATGCTCTACAATGTCATTGTGGAGTTGAGTGAATTGTGATGCCTGGCTTCTATATAGTACAGCACCACGGGATCACCGATTGGAGACAATTAAAAAGTCAAGTCAGGTCAAGCTGGGGTTGGTTGGAGAAACCCTTTTTTTTTTTTTTTATCTCACGCTTCTTTTTTAAAGTGGGATAGTTAATCAAAAAGTTCCACGACGTCATGGCAGAGTGACAATTAATCATATTGTATCTACGGTACAATACAATACGGTACGGAGTAGGCTTATCCGATCGGCCGAGTCCGACTACGGCTGTGGCTGCGGCTGAACAGGGTCAATTATACTACGTTAGTAAAAGGTTAATAATAATAACATTCATCAACTTCATCAATGATGATCAATTATGTCCCTGAACTTGACCATCATCTGTCAATACACAATGGACTAACCACAATCATGAACCTGGTCTTCTCTATCAACTCTCCTGCCTCTTTCTCTCTCTCACTCACTCACCCACCGACCTTACTTAGTCAGTTATAGACACAAACAAAAGTAGTGCCTCAGCCGTTGATCTCGCGTGGTCTTTGTCTTTCTGTCTAACTCGGATAGAACGGCTCATCCCTCCCATGTCTTCTCCACATCCAACCCGCCCTCCCCCACGACATCATGATCTGGGGAGTGACAAATTACTCGTTAAAGTGCAGTGATGTCAACAGTGGATTCTCTCAAGCCTTTCTTTACCTCTCTACCAAAAACCTGTACTAGTTAAGAAAAAAAAGGGACCGTAATACATCCAGTGGCTGATCCCTAGCTTTTATATCCAGAGAACCACCCCCAGACACCCAGGCTTAATAACACCTCCCCATACTTCCCCCCGTATGCTAGGCCATCATCACCATGCCGACAACATTCTCACAAGACCCTCCGCAGGTCATGAATCAAAATGACCTACACATCGCCAACTCCCGCCTTCAGCAGAACCTCAACGGCCACAGCTCCAGCAGTGATGAAAGAACCGTCGCAGAACCCAACATGGAGAAACTCGGTTCTCACGATAAATATGAAATCACAGAAGATGACTGCTACGATGAACTAGGCTATACATTCCCCAAGTGGAAGAAGTGGTACATCCTCACCGTCATCTTCTGGGTCCAAGTCTCTATGAACTTCAACACATCACTCTACTCCAATGCCATTCCCGGCATCTCAGAAGAATTCAATGTCAGCGCCCAGGCTGCTCGCTGCGGTGCCATGATCTTTCTCGTCCTCTACGCTTTCGGCTGCGAGCTCTGGGCGCCGTGGTCAGAAGAATTCGGTCGCTGGCCTATCATGCAGGCCTCTCTCTTCCTCGTAAACATCTGGCAACTCCCTGTTGCTCTTGCACCAAACTTTGCCTCCATCATGGTCGGGCGCGCCCTGGGTGGTTTGTCATCAGCTGGTGGTTCCGTCACGTTGGGCATGATTGCCGATATGTGGGAATCAGACAACCAGCAATACGCCGTCGCATACGTTGTCTTTTCTTCCGTTGCTGGATCCGTTCTAGGTCCTATTGTCGGTGGTTTCACTGAACAGTATCTCAACTGGCGCTGGTCAATCTGGATTCAGCTCATTCTTGGTGGTTTTGTCCAGATCGTTCACTTCTTCACCGTGCCGGAAACACGAAGCACAATCCTCATGAACAGAATCGCCAAAAAGAGGAGAAAGGAGACAAACGCTAATGTCTGGGGTCCTGATGAACTCGTCCCTTTCCGCGACCGTTTTTCCGCAAAGGAAGTTCTCGTTACATGGCTCCGACCCTTCAAGATGTTCCTCACAGAACCCATTGTTCTTGTTCTGTCTCTTCTTTCTGGTTTCTCCGATGCTCTCATCTTCATGTTCATCCAATCATTCGCCCTGGTGTATGGGCAATGGGACTTCAACACTGTCGAGATTGGACTTACTTTCATCGCCATCGGTGTTGGATACGTCTTGGCTTGGCTGGCTTTTATTCCCGCCATCAAGAAGAACATCAAAGAGCGTAAGGAGAATCCTCACGATGAGCGTGCTCAATATGAGTCTCGGTTGTGGTTCTTGTTATACACTGCGCCTTGCCTGCCTATCGGCCTCATCGGTTTCGCGTGGACTATCCAAGGTCCTCCTATTCACTGGATGGGATCCATGGTCTTTGCTGCGATTGTGGGAATTGCAAACTATGCTATCTACATGGCTACTATTGATTATATGATTTGCGCTTGTGAGTATACATCAACTAACAAGACTCCCTTGGCCCACCACTAACACTCCGTAGACGGCCCATACTCTGCTTCCGCTACTGGCGGAAACGGCTGGGCTCGTGACTTCTTAGCTGGCGTCCTCACCGTCCCTGCAACACCCTTCTTCTCCAACATTGGCGCAGACTCAGGCAAAAACTTGGAGTACGCCTCAACGATTCTCTTCTGTATCTCTTTCGTTCTCGTCGTCGCCGTATACGTCATCTACTGGAAGGGTCCCGCTCTACGAAAGCGATCACCTTTCGCTCAGCGCTTGGCCGATGAGCGTCAAGAGGTAGCTGCAGAGGGACGTCGTGGTAGCATAGCCTACGACGCCACACGCAGGGGTAAGTACTTCCAAGCTCCTTTCAGTATCACTTCAAGCTAACAATCTCAGGTTCCGGTGGTATTACTGATCCCGAACGTCCTCCTGTGGCTCAGCGTCCAAGTTACGCCCGCCAGTACAGCAACTCGAATCGCTTCTTTGGAGAAAACCGTGTTACTCCACGAGGAACGCCCAGAGGTACCCCGTCGGCGAGTCGCCGTAACAGTGCCGCCCATGTCCGAAAACATGCTTAGAGTTGATATGGAAGATGTTGAGTAGTATAGTACTGGCGGAGTTTAGATGATACCTTCTCTTTTAGGCGATGAATAGAATGTTCACATGTACCCAGATTTCACGGTTATTCCACGAGTAATGACTGAATAATATCGTATACTACCCCTTTATTAGCAGTTATGCTCCTTGCAACACGTTTACCTGCATGTCGCTTACGGTCTTAGCTTGATAAACCATGTCTAAGCTTCCTCATGGTACAGGATAGTCCGAGGTGATGTTTAATAAATCCTTCGAGTTAGCGAGATATGTATATGATTGGACACAACCTGTAAGCACTAAGGGTTATCAGTGTCTATTTCAGGAAAATGGTAACTAACAGAATGAGTATCTCACTGATGGACTCTGGACTGACAAATCCATGCTTAGAAATATGAATGATACCATTCTGCGTAGCATGCCAACATCAATACATATAAAAAAGGGCCAAACTGCTCGAAAATCTCTTATTCAAACAAGAGAAACACACAATCAAATTCACCTCAACTATCACACACTCAAAATGGCTCCCATCCGCACCGCAATCATAGGCCTCTCCTCCTCAGCCAAAACATCATGGGCCAGCAACGCCCATCTCCCCTACCTCCTCTCCCCCCGCGGCCGCTCAAAGTATCAAATTATAGCCCTGCAAAACAGCAGCGTCGAAGCCGCCCAAAAGGCCATCGCAGACTTCAACCTCCCCTCCGAGACAAAGGCCTACGGCAAACCAGAGGATCTAGCCACTGACGAGGATGTCGAGCTCGTTGTCGTAGCTACTCGTGTTGACGTTCATCACTCAACTGCTCTTCCAAGTGTCAAAGCTGGAAAGATTGTTTATGTCGAGTGGCCTTTGGCGCAGGATGTTGAGCATGCTCGGGAGCTTGCGACGTCGGCTAAAGAGAGCGGTTCACGTACGCTTGTTGGTTTACAGGGTCGTTTTTCGCCGCCTGTTATCAAGCTTCGAAACCTCATCAAGGAAGGACGCATTGGAAAGGTGCTCAGTAGTGAGCTTCATGGCTCTGGAGGCACTAATGACCGCGAGATCTTGCCGTCGTGGTTGAGCTACTTTACTCAGAGGGCCGTAGGAGGAAGTGTCTACACCATTGGCTTCGGACACCGTAAGTTACTACGCCACGTCTTTATGCAGCAGGTCTAACAAAACTTGGATAGTCTTTGATCAGTTTCAGTACATCCTTGGAGACATAACTAACTTCAAAGGCCGTCTTCAAATCCAAAGACCAAACGTCAGACTCCAAGACACAGCTACGAACAAGATCGTAGAGACCACCACGTCACAGGTCCCCGATCTCATCGTCGCAACAGGCATCCTCCAAGAATCCGAAACCACCCAGAAGGACGCTAGCGTACTCCTTCGCTTCCGCCGAGGCCAAACTTTCCCCGGCGAACCCCATCTCAGGATCTCCATCAATGGAGAAAAGGGCGAGATCAGGGTCACTTCCACTGCTAGCGCAATTCTGCACGTAGGCGCAAGCCCTGATTCTATCAAGATCGAGGTGCATGATTTTGAGACGGACAAGGTTGAAGAGCTTGATTGGAAGCACGAGGCTTGGCAGGAAGAGATTTCAGCTGTTTCAAGGAGTATTGCAGCGGTCTATGATACGTTTGCTGATGGTGGAAAGGAGGGATTGGTGACGTTTGACGATGCTCTGCTCCGACATGAGCAGCTCGAGGGATTGCTCAAGGAATGGGATTCTGAGAGGTCAGCATAATAGGTTCATGGCAGTAGCTGAAATTATTGTGGTTTAGTCAGGGGGTGGGAAGCTTGATGTTGACTGTATTGAGGCACAAGAATAAAGGTGAATCCGTCCCTTGTTCATTCGTGAAGGAGCTCCTGTCTTGTGTCTTGTACATTAGTTCGTTCTTTATCCTTACATCAATCAGCTATTTTCACCTACTTGCTCTTTTAACGTTAACAGACTGGTAGTTCCCCTGAAATCTGTGAATAGCTTCATACAAGAACAAACACGCCCCAAAACGATTAGCTTTTGCTTGCCTAACTAGTTCTATTTACATCAGGCAATGCAATGAAATGCGGAAGCCACAACTTAGTTAGCATCAAAGTCGGAAGGATTCTTTGACCTTTGTACTTGAGGTACTGGGAGTGAAGGTTAGGCCCACCTGCCCAAGGTAGAGAGTAGAGAGTAGAGAGTAGAGACGTGGTAGATGGACTTGTTTGAAAAACTCAAAGGCTATTCTGCGGTATAAGGTTCGGGCAGGGGGATTATTCAGGTCAAGGGGACAGAGATGCAATTAGCCTCGCTGGAGGGTCTTTACTTTTAATCTTTGGTCTCAAATATGATGACCCTCGTCTCATCTTCATCCATCAGCATCAGCATCAGCATCTCTTTTTCTCGACATATCTTCTTTAGCGCATCAGCCAAAAAATGCACTTCCTCCATACACTCGCCCTTGCGGCACTCTTCTCCCTGATCAATGCAGCTGCAATTTCCTCCGCCCTCAGGCGTCCTGACCTCGGCCATCCATCTAACCTCCCTCCGCCAGACTTTGAAGTCTACGATGCCATTATCGTTGGAGGTGGTCCTGCCGGTCTGTCAGCTCTGAGCAGCCTTGCGCGTGTGCGTCGAAAGGTTCTCTTGATTGATTCAGGAGAGTATCGAAGTGGTACTTCTCGTTACATGCACGACGTCATTGGCTTTGACGGTAAAGAAGACAAACCGTGAGAATTTGCTGCAGCTGGTACTGATTGGAGACCTGTAGGTGTTACGTCTGAATACTACCGTTTCAGAGCTCGCGAACAACTCATACAATATCCGACTGTCAGCATGGCCAACGGAACCGTCACCAAGATCAGCAGTCAACAGAACGGCACATGGTTCTCCGTTTCAGTCGACTACCACCACAAGCCCAAAAGGATTGAGATAGCTCGAAAAGTCATCCTAGCAACTGGTATCAAAGACATCCTCCCAGACACCCCAGGCATCAAGGAGAATTGGGGGAAGGGCATCTACTGGTGTCCCTGGTGTGATGGATATGAGCACGCTGATCAGTCGCTTGGCCTTCTTGGCCCCCTTCACAAACTTGTTGACATGGTTCGTCACATACGGACTCTCAACACGGATATCGTCGCTTTTGTCAACGGAACTGATAACAGTACCACCAGAGACTTGGCAGACAAAGACCACCCCAGTTGGGGAAAATACCTCGAGCAGCACAACGTCACCATTGAGAACAGAACCATCACTAGAATCGAGCGTGTAAATGGCAGCTACAAGGAAAACAAACGCGGTTACAAATGCTCAAATCGCCCTTCAATTCCCGAGTCCGATTTATTCGACGTACATTTCAGTCAAGGAATGCCCATTCGGCGTGCTGCATTTCTGTCCAATTTTCCGACAAGGCAGAGGTCCAATATCGGAGCAGAGGCGGGTGTCGTACTGGTTGGTAACAACCCCCGTTTGTCCATAGACAACCGCACTATGATGACAAACGTCCCTGGTGTCTACGCCGTCGGCGATGCCAGCTCGTATGGTATTACCGGCATCCCATTTGCCATGTTTAGCGGCAAGCGGGCAGCTGTAAGCTTACATTCGGGTACCCTGCCATGAGTTGTGAGTCGGTGATGCTTATCGTGCTGTATCCTCTTGACCATCAATGTTCCCTAGATACCGTACGTAGATATTTATACCATTCAATTCACCCCGTGAATACTTTTGATAGGTACACTGGTCTTGCTCACTCAAACCACGTCGTGATACCTCAATGTCCAACATTCCAGCATCGACCAAGAAAGATTTCTCACAATTTCCTAGATCAACCCGATCTAGGAAACCATCCACCTTTGACACGGGTTGTTATAGTTGGCCATTTCGGAATCTTTTGACATTAGTCAGTTTATTCTAGCTATTCTTACACCAGTGAGGTGTCAGGAATGTCAAGTCACGGGTGACTTGCTATCAGAAGGAAAATAACAACGCTGCCTTAGACTAACTATTCCGCTCAATAGACCACCATTCCACCACATCCTAGCCGTTATTAATTATCGCTCGTCTTCCGACCAAGCTCTCAGGCCCTGGTTGAACATCGACACATCCAATCCTCCTGCGCCCTCAATCATCAATTTCGGCCGTGAATACACGACAATAACCGCTGCCTGATTGCCTCTGGTTCGACGTTGCAGTTGACTAGTCCGGTGGCTCTCAAAAATTGCGCAGTCTTGTGGTGGTTGTTTCGTACAGCGTAGTAGAGAGGGCTATGGCCGTCCAAGTCTAGCGAGTCAGGATTCACAGAACGGGACTGAATAAGTCTCTGTACGATATGTAGGTGGCCCCTCCCAGCGGCAATGGAGAGAGGAGTTCGGCCGTCATTGTTACTTTCATCCGCCTCAAATATTGCTATAAGCCTCTTAACAAGGTAAATATGACCTGCATCGGTAGCGTGGAACAATGCAGTCCAACCATACTCGTCCTTCTCGTACACATCAATCTTTCCGGAGTCGTAAAGAGTCTGGAAGACTCGACCATTTCCTGTACGAACAGCCACATTCAGATGGGTGTAGGCTCCAAAGGAAACAGGACCTACATCGCCGTTAGAGTGTTGGTTTTCGAAGGGTTGAAGGGGGAAGACTGACGGCGCAAGTCAAAACCTGGTGTCGAGACTAGAACTGCAATAACTTTAACATCGCCATTCAAGATAGCTATATTCAAGCTGTCATGTGCACACGTCTTATGAGAGTGAACCCCAAACGTGGGGCTGAGAACCAACATCCTGACGATATCTACATGCCCCTCAGAGGTAGCCGTAAGCAACGGGTGTTCTTCCAGGGGATCCGGACCGAGTTTTTCACGACCTAGGTCAAGTATAGCTCTGACAGCGTCTACGTGGCCACCCTGTACAGCCCAGTGCAGTGATGTCGTGTAACTATCGATAGGGTCTTTGAGATTGAGGTCTGCACCATACTCAACAAGTATTTTGATGCTCTCAGATCGCCCAGCTCGGGCTGCGAGGTGGAGGGGCGTCATGCCAATGGATCGATCATCAACATTTGTAGTACGCAGTAGCTCGCGTAGAGCCTGATTCAACCCAAAATACGCACATATATGCAGACCAGTGATCCCCTGGGCCCGGGTAGAGGACCACTTGCCAGGCTCTAGCTGTCTCAATCTCTCCAAGATAACCTGGAACGAATCTTGAAGGGCATGATTCAAGGCCAGGAATTCCAAGATCTTTGAGAGAGGAGTATGATGGCTAGCATGGTGTCCCCAGTAGAGCGCTGCATATTGGTAAAACGGATACATACTGAGTCTTGCCATACAAGCGCCAGAGGTGTTGCATTCCTGTTGCTGAAAAGGTAAAGCTGAAAGGTAGGCAAGGCAAGTATCGGCGATCAAATTCTCGGCATCTGGGAACCACTCGTCTCGTGTTCGACTGAAGAAATCCTGAACCGTGGATTGAACCAGACGGATCTTCTGCCCGTCAACAAAGACAAACCCTTGGCAAGTCATGGCGATTTCCTCAATGTCGTATGTTTTGTGTTTGCCAAAATCCAATTCGCCCCCCTCCATCGCCAGAGCTTCTCGGAGCTGCAGTCTTGTTAAAGGCTCTTGGGCAAAGACGAGCCACATCAGCATGCGTTTGGCGACCTCATATTTGTTTGTGCTCTGTGCTTGCATTTCCTGCATTTTAGCTCGATAGATTTGGTCCCAAGCATTGGAGTTCCCACTATAAAGGTTAGGTATTGAAGACAAGAGTCAAGGCAACTATTTTTCTTTTAAATTTTTTTACCTCCCAATCTGCTTTATAAAAGCCTCCAGCATGAGAATAGTGGATTCGACTCGATTAAGAAGTCGACGAATTTCATGGTACCGAATGTGAGCCTTCTAAGCTCTTCCCAAAGATGGCGGACTGTTCCGTTTGGACTCGCTAGAGTCGTGTTCGTGATGTATATTGTCGAAACCGCTCAATACCTCCCTGCTGATGACTTGGACGTCGAGCCGGAATTTTACCAGCTGCTGATTGAGTATCTTGGGACTGGCATCGTTTTCCAAGCTGTAAAGGAGGCGGGTAACACGTCCCATCCTAAATGAGAGCATCATTAGCATCCGACCTCAGATCGCCTGTAATGTAGCGAGATAAGCAGACAAAGAAGGTATTGTAAATTACTTTGTTGATACATCATGGAACGGAGTGGACGCTCCTCGAAACCGCTTGGTGACCATGTACGCACGGTTGCCAAGGGCGTGGAAGTCATCGGATTTCATCATAGTAGTACTGATGAGGGTATATGCATGTTGTTTGAGTGTTTCAGATAATGGTTCCAATGACGTACAAAGAATGATATTGGTGCAGCCAAAACTGGGTCGAGATTGATGGAAGAGTGAAGTTGATGACAGCTAGGTCATGTCAATTGTGGAAGGTGAATACTGACTGCGGTGAAAGGTGTGGCTGAGCTGTGGCGGGGTTGCAAACGGGCCTGACGGTGAAAGGAGACTGGCGCCGTAGAATGAATGTATGTATGCCAGTACAGTTTGTGCTACATAATAAGATGATAGTCTCTAAAAACATTATATAGATATGTAGGTGGACTATACAATCGTGAACATTCAGATTGTGCAGCAAAAACGCTCTCAACACTCAAAGCTCACGACCAAAACGCTGAGAGCTATTCTTGAGGTCGAGATAAAGGAATAAGTCTTGCAAGATTGATCAACACCATATGTTCGATTCACTATTATTGTAACGAGCATTACGTTCTTCGTGCTCGTGTTCCACCACATTAATGCTAAAGGTTCATTTGTAACCAGACATGTTTCAATTCTCATATTGACGCCTGCAACGCCCAATTCCCTGTTCCCATCTCGATGCGCATCTTCAGTGCGTTTTAAGGACACAATCTTATCCGTTCCAGATACCGACTTGCTCAGTGTTGACAGGTATCACCATGGTGAATGGTGAGCTGGTAACTTGGATGTCGGAACACCCTCGTCCGAGGCGCAAGAAATCCGCGGACGCGTTGAGTTGCTGCGGAGACGCGTTTAAGCACCCTCATCGTCATCGCCGACGCGGATGGTTCCTTCGGCACCGGCACCAGCACCGTGAGTCCAGTAGCCACCAAGATCGGGAGTGGTCTCACGGTTCTGGCGGGTGGCGGTGATCAACCAGAGACCGAGAACAGCCTTGGTGAGAACATCGAGGACGGCGTAGACGACAACCTCTGTGCCAACCTTGACCTTCCAGGCACCACCAGCAGCTCCCCAGATACTGTCTTGCCGTTAGTATGGTATCAATTGATCGCAGGCAAGAGTACTTACACAATGTAGACGATCCACAGGATCAAGGCTGCCACAGAGATGGAGCCAAACAGGCGAGAAATCTTGGTACCGCGAGCCCGAGAAGTTCGGGAGCCGTGGACAGCAACGTGCCAGATGGTAAAGATGAAGCCAACAATGCTGATGGCATACCATCCCCACTTCTGAGCAGTATTGGCGTGCCCAACAACAGAAAAGAGACCAGCGAGGACAAAGATGACATTGGCGACGATGGCAAAGATTGTATGGGCGCCATCTACACCAGCCAACAAACAAAGCTCGAGAACCAGAATGGGCGTGGTGATGGCCCAGTCAACGTAGCGAGCCCAGAAGACCTGGCGGCAGACCTCGTGGTGAGTGTCGGGAACGTGCTTGTGGTGGTCTCGAATGCTGACGCAGTTGAAGTAGGAAGTCTGACCGGATGCCATGGCGAAGTAGGCGAGGGCCGAGATGATGGTGGTCAGGGTGGTGAGGAAGTAGAAGACGCGGCGCTGGACGGCGACGTTCCACGACAAGAGGGCGAAGATGGCCGAGGCGATGGTCATGGCGACAAAGAGAACCCATAGGGCGCGAACTCCATTGTGTCCGATAGTTTCGTAGTGAGTCGGCTCAGCTGCAGTAGTTAGTATTAGAAGTGTATGAAGTTGGTGATACACGTACGGACGACAGTCGGGATGGGTGCGACCCCATGAGTCTTGTAAGCCTCAATCACGTTCTCCATTGTGACGAATATTGAAATGAAGCTATTCGAAGATGAGTATCGATATCTTCAAGTTCAAAGACGATGTAAGCTTAAGAAAGAGAAGCTTGGAGCTCGAGGGCAGGGAGCTTTAAAAGAGGAGAAGATGGCCACAGCCTGCGCCATATTCTTGTAACACGGGATTGATGAATTGAAGGCCTGAGGCTTTGGCGCGGGTAATCAAAAGAAAGGAAGGCTACACAACGTCATCAATGACATGTAGATTGCTAGACATGTTCACAGAAAAGCAGGTATTGATGCGGGGGAGGCATCGGAAACGCGACGATATCGTATGGTGGGCGGCGTCACCATAACGTAATGGGTAGGACGAAGGACGAAGAGGTTGACAATTCACGTGTAGGATCAGCTGATGAGGTGAAGCTTTGGAATGAGGTTTCAGGTAGATGCTTGGGGAGGTTGTAAAGGGACGCATCTAGCATATTGCTCATCTTGCTCATGGAAGCTTAGAGCTGCGCTGCCTGGAGAGAGGAGCAACGGCAATGTAATGTTGAAGCCACGCGAAATAAATATCGTACAGTAGCACCAACGTCGCCAGTTTGCTATGCATAATGCAGTACGACAAACAGACTAAACGCGAAGAAAACAACAAAAACGAAAGCTACAGCTTAGCTACTATGAAATAACATAGACATAGGTGGCTCAACCAAGGTTAGACTGAAGAATGTAGAATCTAGACCATGAGCTAGAACTTCGTGGTGGACCACTCGCGCGGTGGCACAAATGCCTGAATCTTACCCTGCACTTGCAACTGGTCCTCAAAGTCTCCGGAGTGTTTGCTCAGTTTAGAAACTCATCGGCAGGGAACATTGATTCTCCCAGCCACAGCCAAGCTTCGTCAGTGTTTTGGCTGCCTTGGAATCTTGGTGCAGATCTTGAGGAGACGAATCTCGATCGTGTAGAGATCGCCTCGTCTGACACGGAACATCGGAGGCGGGGACAAGGCGGGTGACTTGAGTCAACCAGTCCAAGAGAGAGATGAGTCAGCCCGTGTCTCATGTGAATTCAGCTTTTGTCGCAGAAATGGATTGTTCAATGTTGAGTTAGTCAGTCTCGGAGGCCGGGATTTATTTCTGCGGGAAACTGCAGGATAAGGTGTTTGTGGAGGGTCACATTTCAAGAATACGATCAGCCATGATGCAGTTTACCGCACTTATCATCTCGACACAACTCTGTGCATTCCATGCCATTCTATCCATTCTTCCGAGTCTAGAATAGGTACATACATACCGACCCAACCCCCCGCAAATTCCCCAGACTCTCCCGATTGCTGCCATCAGCTGCCGAGCATCGGCCCTTCCCCACGACAAAAGAACGTGGAGAGTCCAATAGAGAAGCAGATCAACCTGGTCACTGACATGTGAATGTTGTCCTGGTCGATTCATGACCCTATGGCAGCCACGCTGGGGACTTGCACCACGTGCCGCTTGAAGGGCTGCCGCGTAGAGCGCTGTAATTGGGTGCTGACCCTCCCTCCAGGCGGTGAGGCCGTCCTGAATAGGATGCGGCGATCGAGTTTACGGCTGGAAGGATAAGTCAGATGTTTGATGAGTCTGACTGTACGGAGAAGAATGACACTCTTTGTTGAGCAAAGCTTAGCTTGCTGCCAACAATTCACATGGAAGATAATATTTACTGAGCAGTGAGCACTGTAAGTTACAGGGCTTTGGCAGTTGACAGCGGTGACGGACCCGTTTCCCCACGTTAATTCTGGTGGGGAAACTGCCCGAAAGTGGACTTTAATTTGAACTGAATATGGGCAGGTATAGGTCATGGGGGGACTCTCCCAAACTCAAAGAAATTCCTCCCGCAACTTTAAAGTCTATTCTACGATTTCATTATTCTAGTCATCATCGAGTATCGCCATTTTCGCCCTTTACCTCTCCGTTTCTCCCTGCCCTACGGCTGACTGCACTCGGGTGCTTCTCTTTCTCTTCCACCTTTTTAATAACTGCCACTGTCTCAGCGCCCCCTCCGTCAACTCTCCCCACCACTTCCACCTTGACCGCACCTACAGTACGATCCGCTTCTCCGACTTGTGACCTCGATACGGCTCCTCATATTATATCCGACCCTTCGAATAAGATCTGCGTTTCAAGCATACATTTCGACTCTCTGCGTTTTTTTCTCTTTGTTTCTGCGACCCCGAGCCTTATACCTACAAGTTACTTACCGATAAATACGCCTGACCATGCTATAATCTCATCTTCTTCCGCCTCAATCTCTCATCGCAAACGACCTCTGAACCTGCGCTTGACCCGCGTGGGCTTTCACAATGGCCGATCTGCTTCTCCCAACCCGTGCGGTCCCTGTGCTCCACAGCAAGTCCTCAAAATCGCCCGTAAAGTCCAATACGAAATCAAAACGGCCGCCGTCGACATCTTCGAGTCCAGCCGTTGTTAACACTCTTCACAACGCTATCAAGCAGGCCAATAATACATGGCAATGGTGCAAAGATGGCTTAACAGAGGAGCAGCGCTTGAAGATAAGACAACTAGAAGAGCGCAAGCAGACGCTATGCTTGCGCATGCAAAATGTGAATCGTCTCCTGTCACATGCTCCCATCCATTGCTGACCAGTGCAGGCCGAGACTCACGCTCAATGGGAGACGGCTGCGAAAGAGCTCGACAGTCTTGAAGGCAACGACGAATGGAAGCGAGATTCCTCCTCAGGCGACTACAACCCCGAACTAATCCAAGAGCGATTGCAAGCCCTCGACGAAGCCCGCAACAGATGTGATGTTCATACCATGATGCACCTGATACGCACCGCCTTATCCCGGGATCTCGGTGGTATGGACAACGTTGATTTATACCGACACTCCTACTCGGGAACAAAGCATCTTATCGAACGATACGTCGAGTCCACCATAAAGACGATTGACGCTGTCGTCACCCAGAGCAGGCTCGACCCAGGTATCGAGTATCGAGATCTGCTTGAAGGAATCCTCTTCGCCCGCCAAAGCTATGGCCGCAGCGCATTACTCTTGTCTGGCGGTGCCACTTTTGGCATGTCCCATATTGGTGTGCTCAAAGCTCTCTTCGAAGCAAAACTGCTGCCAAGGATCATTTCGGGCGCAAGCGCTGGAAGCATTGTCTGTGCCGCCATGTGCACACGGACGGATGAAGAGATTCCGCAACTTATACAAGAATTTCCTTACGGAGACCTTGCCGTATTCGAAGACCCCAGTGGTCAAGATGGAGTTTGGAGCAATCTGCGCCGGCTGCTAACAGAAGGAAGCTGGTCCGACATAAAACATCTGACAAGAGTAATGAGAGGTCTGATGGGCGACATGACCTTTCAGGAAGCCTACAATCGAACACGTCGTATACTCAACATCTGCGTATCCACAGCATCCATGTACGAGCTTCCGCGCCTACTCAACTACGTCACTGCGCCCAATGTCATGATCTGGTCCGCCGTCGCCGCTTCATGCTCGGTTCCCCTCGTCTTCAATGCCGCACCATTACTCGTCAAAGATCCCATCACAGGCGAGCACCAGCCTTGGAATCCAACACCTCAGCGATGGATCGATGGCTCAGTAGACAATGATCTACCCATGACCCGCTTGTCCGAAATGTTCAACGTCAACCATTTTATCGTTTCTCAAGTCAACCCCCACGTCGTGCCCTTTCTTGCCAAGGACGACCATCTATCGCCCTCTAAGAAGCCGGAATGCAGCCAACAAACAAACAGTGGAGACTACGACTGGCTACATACAATGACATCGCTTGCAAGAGACGAAGCCCTACATCGGCTTCATTTCCTGGCCGAGCTTGGCATTATGCCCAACCTTGCTACCAAGCTTCAAAGTGTACTTAGTCAAAAGTACTCTGGCGACATCAACATCCTTCCTGAAATGAGCTTGAACGATCTGCCCCGGTTGATGCGGAATCCAAGCCCCGAATTCATGATGCGAGCATGTCTGACGGGCGAGCGGGCGACATGGCCCAAATTGAGCAGAGTTCGCGACAGGTGCGCCATTGAGCTGGCGTTGGATCGAGCTGTACACAGACTTCGCGCCCGAGTTGTGTTTTCCGAAAGCCAACGGGATCTTCGCCGTTTAGACGTCACCGCTGGAAACATCACCCTCAAGCTGCCGGTGAGAGCTAAGCCGGGATTCCTAGTGGTCGAGCCACCCGCCGAGGTCAAGGACCAAAAGAGACATCGCCGCAAGTCTGGAAGCAGTCTTGTCGTGGCTCGAAGTCAGTGGCTGTTGGTTGACAATAATGTCACAGACGATGAGACGGAGCAAGAAGAGCTCCGCGAAATGGAGTCTCGCCGAAATCACGTCACGTCTCCCCTAGCACAACGCAAGCCTCCTCGCCTTAAGAGAGCATCACGGTCGCAGATCCATCTTCATACCCGAACAACTCTTTCAGCTGTCGTCGATGCTGAGGAGGCGAACCCCACCTTCAACTTTTCGAAGCCCATCACACCCCCACTGAAGAGCCCCAAGAATGAGGCCAGCATGTCACAAGCAGTACCAGACGACGAAGCAGAACTCGTGACAGGTCCGGCGGGGCAACCACGAGACAACGCCACGTCGGTGACCGAAGTAGAAACAAGCGAGGCATTTCACTCCGAGGATCATCAAGAAGACACCGACATAAGCGATCCCGAGCCATACGAAGTCGTCCGCCTTTCCAGCACTCCCAAGAAACCGGTTAGCATAGACGAACCTAGTCATGGACCAGCGCAGCGAGCAGGTTGGATACTATGGGATTAGGAGTCAGATACACAGTTACAAATAGGCAGACAGCGCGAGCGTTTCCGTTCGCAGTAGAACAAATAGACAAAGAGGATTGGTCTTGGGAGGAGATTCATGTTAGATATTAGCGTTTTGTTTGTTTAGGATGGAGCATTTTATGGTGTTTGGTACACGGTGGGATAGCATTGGGGTATTGGATGGTTGCATTGTAGGTTGTTAGCAGTTATACAGAGATATAGACATACGATATATCCATCGTGTCCTTCAGGCGCGCCTTTTGCTCCTGGTCGAATTCTGGACTCTCTGGCTAGTAGACCGTGAAGTGAATGTTCTGGAAGAGGACTCAGATACTTTAATCCTCACTATCATCAGCCCTGATCCTTTAATCATTTGTAACTTGGCTCGTATTGGTGCCTTATACGAAGGAGACTCTTGAATATGAAAACATTTTGGGAAATATAACAGTTAGTTACCACCATCTTGGTATTCTTTCTGTCCAGTCTTTTCAGTTAAGTCTAAAGCTGAACCACCTGCGATGGAAGGTATATATGTACATTGGGTTTTAGGGATTCCAAGCAATCATGAGGTTTACTACTTCTGAAGGTTTGCATGTCATGAGAAATGACCTTGTTTCACTTTATCGACAGTTCAAAGAAACTCGATTCAATTTGTTGCTCACACATGCTAAAAATCATAATCAACATCCCTCATGCATTTTCTATTCCTTCAGCACTTCCATCCCAGTTCTAAACTAACCCTGCCACTTGACCCTCTTATCCCTAAACAAACTCACCATAGCAATAGGCAACAACTCCGTCTGAACAATATTCAACCTCCCAAAGCGATCCAGAATCTCACCCCCGTAGAAAGTAGCAACCCAAGACCAATACGCATCGAGCTTGTCCCACCATCCCGTGATACCTCGCAGATTCGACTCTCCGCTTTCGCCCAACTGCTCTAGCGCAACGTCGATCCTGTCGCTTTCAGTCTTGACACGACTCTCACTTGGTCTTTGCATGAGTTCTCGGAATACGCGGTACAGTGCCTTGTCATCATCGATGTGATCGAAATCGTATACCTCTCGGTAGCGAGCGAATTCTTCATGGGATATAAAATTCTCCCTGTCGTGTTGAGACGCAGGGGCCCAATCACGGTCGTCGAGATTCTGTCTCTTTCGCTTGATCGATCCGTTGAGGAAGTTGGTCTTGTATTTCTTGTATGCGGCTTGCTCGGCTTCTTGATATTCGATGATGGACTTTGATGGAGACTCAACGACCTGATCGCGGATCTGGAGCAGAGGAATGAAGGGAGATTGAAGATCAAGACCGCCTAGCTCCATGGGAAAATAGAGATACCCGTCGGGGACGTCTTTGATGCCGAAGCGCTCAGCAAGTCCTTGCTTGAGGTATTCAGCCACACTAGTAATATTTCCGTCTGAGAGCTTTGAAAAGACTTGACTCTCGATCTTGCCATGTGTGGTGAGCATGTTATCGACATGCTCGCGACCGAAACAATTTGCTGCTTTTCCAAAGTTGGACGTGAAAAATGTCCCGGCATACGTATTCCACGCCTGGATAAATCCGAGGATACTCTTGCGCTTATCCCGGAGCTGCTTGTACAAGTCATCAACTTGAGAGTCGACCATTTTCTGATCAATCTCGAATCTGCCCGTTTCTGGTGACAGGCGAAGGAAGCCCCAGCGAATATCACCCTTAGGGAGCGATGAGTCAATAGGTAAGGTGCTGCTGTCCTTTGCGATCCGAACGCATCCCGTCTTTGAGGGATTGATCTCAACACCAGTGACTTTGGTGAACTCATCTACAGTCTTCCAAGCCTTGACTGCAAGGTTGTGATCGTTGGACCAGAACCAAAAGTTATCATGGATCCTCCACAGGTTGCTTGAAGTAGACTGGTTGACAGAGAAGTCGAGACAAAACAGGGTTATCTCACCAAACACATCGCTAAGAACATGAGATGCAGGCGTTCCACGACGACGCTTGCGGCCTGGAGTCGAATCGTCATCGTCAATAAACTTGAGAGGAGCCTCAAGGAACTTCCTGAAGAAGGTGGCCCAAGTATCAGAGACGCCGAAGTACTTGAGGATCACCGAGACAGTGTCATGCGGTAGTTTTGGGTTCCAATCCTGAAAAACAGAGTGGAAAGCCGTCAGCTCGCCATAGAGATGGGTATTGATGTTGATCTCGGTTGAAAGCAAATGGAGCAATTTCTGCTTGAGCGCAATTGGACTACGCTCATTATCCTCATCATCATACTCTTCGTTATTGTAATCGTCGACCTCTGCCTGATATGTATCATCGCTGACGATCCTGCGGTGCCTCTTCGCACCACCTTGTCCCAGTCCTTTGCCCTTGTATTGAGCAGGTGCTTGGGGGGCCATCCGAGCTGCCTTTGAAGCTGACTGCAGGGTTCGGCCGGTCTTTCGTTTCAAGGTCTCAGGAGCAAAGCGTTCGTAATCAGCTTCTTCCTCACCGTCAGCACCACTCATCACCTCGTGAAAATTGTCCAAAAGCTGGGCCATAAAGTATCTACGGCTGTTGACCCTGATTCGAAGGTTGTGAAGGGTCGGAGAAGTCTCGAGCGGCCCAAGGTAGTAACCCAGTCTTCGCTGCTCGCTGGTGGAAATATCCTTGCGTGGATAATTCCAAGATTCTGAGCGCCGAAACGACTTGAATGCCTCTTTCAAGAAGACGCTCCATTTGATCCCAATATAGTGCAGGAAGATTGCTTGTAGAAGGTCTTCGTGCATGTGAATATTGTAGACGCCGCTGATCTTTCGTCTCATCTCGACTGGAACTGGTGTCTCTGAATTCCACGTCCAAGAGTTCAGAGCACCGATGCGCATGTTGAGTACATCTGCAATCTCTTTGAGTATCATGTCGTTGCTCTCAAAATCCTTGAGCACTTCTCTCTTCTCGTCGGAGAGAAGATCGGATGAGTACAGACCCTGTATGACAGTCTTCAGGGAGTTGACGCTGAACTGATTTGGCGAAGAGATGTGTTGTTCGAAAGTGTAAATGGAATTCCGGAGTTCCTCAAGGGCATCAGTGATGACCTTCTTTTCCTTGTCACCAACCCCGAAAAGATTATCTAGATATTGTGTGATGGCTTTGGTGTCCACGTTTGCTGGTTCAAAGACAGTTTTCTCCCATTCAATCCTAGACTCAAGTTTGAATGCGTCGCCAACATCCTCAAATGCTTCGCTCATCTCGACATCTCCGGTTGCCTCTTCCTGTTTGTCTCCTGAAAGCCATTCTGTGACGAGCTCACCATAAAGCCATGCGTACTGGTACTGGAGAGCCTGCATGTCGAGGTGTTTGATGAGAGATGTCTCCATGGCAGCCAGCATCTT
This sequence comes from Fusarium abutilonis, assembly GCA_021655885.1. NCBI lineage: Eukaryota > Fungi > Ascomycota > Sordariomycetes > Hypocreales > Nectriaceae > Fusarium > Fusarium abutilonis. Next base: position 74,042 of record JAJJWN010000146.1, on the reverse strand, counting down.
TGGTGAGATGGATGGATCGGTGTTGGCCTGGCCAAGAAAACGGTCGAGGTTCTTGAGTTCCACCTCTAGGAGCTTGTGTTTGGTGCCTTTGAGTATCACCTTTCGCTCTTTGTCGAGGTGGATGCCAAAGCATCTCTTGATGCCATCACTCAGAGCGACGAGGCGGTTGACGGCATTGTCCTCTGTCTCGATAACAGAAAGGATGGAGGATCTTGCTTGCTCAAACTGAGCGCGTCTCTTGGAAAGTTCTTGTAGCTTAGTGCTGGTGATCTCCTGTAGGGTCTGGGAGAAGACACTGCCTGACGATGCCATGGTGGGTAAACACTTATCTGTAGGCTTGGAACGTCTGGATATTGTAAGGAGGAGAGCCAATAAGATGGAAGTGATGATGGAAGAGACTGAAGAAGAAGAAGTAGAAGAAGGAAGAAAAGAGTTTGATAAAGGAGACTGAGGGTGGTATATATAGTAGTCGAAGGAGTTAGCGTCCTCAGGCCACAGCCACTCATTCGAGGGGGGAGAACTGTGCCGTCTAGCACACGTATAGAGCTAGCCAATGATACGACAGATCTTTTATCTTCAAGACCTGATTAACACGTCATCAAGGTTGCTTTTCCTGAGAGTCCTTGGTCGAGCAGTGTCTGTCTAGTCGTGGTTGGAGGTTATAGCGATGGGAGTTGCGGATGTTGAACGTTGTAAGTGAGGAGAGGAATGATGTTGGTTGCTGACAAGTGGACTCTATCATTCGTCAATTTGCTTAAAGAGTGGATCATTATCTAGGCTGCACCTCTCGTGTTACATCATTTTCAACCCTTGGTTAGAAACATTTAATGCCAAAAGTATTCTAAGTGAGACTGACTTATAGACAGATACTACAGCTGTCGAGAATCTGTATAGTCAGACCACTATTTTATATTCCTTGGTATCTCAAAACCTGTGTCTCAGGTTTCAAAATATCAGTACAAATGGGCCAAACAACTTATACGCTGTCCCAGAAACCTCTGCCAAGACCTTTCCACTTCATTACGCAAACCAAGAACATTAGGTATTAAACCACATGTCAGTTTCATGGGGTATTGATGGCTTGATGGCTTGATGGCTTCGTTGAACGATCCTGAGCAAGTTTCAGCTCCGTCTGCAGTCAGCATCTAAGTTTTCGGCTTACTTCTTTCTGCTAAGTTCTCTTTGACTATATTTTGCGGCACAGCACACTTGGCTATTCGTCTACGCATGTGAAACCCAGACAATAGGTCTCTTATACCACGATCGAGTTTATTTGGATTAGTTGGAATGAAGCCAAGTAATGAGTAACTTTGCTTCCAACACATCACGCCTAGCGTCAAAAGTAGGACGGGCACATCTCAAGGCCACTCGCGTTAACTGTTCTCTTGTCTTTTTCCTACTTCCCGTCTTGAAACATTCCACTAAAATGATGGCAAGCGTAGGAGCCATTGGAGGATCCCTAGGATGATCCTTGTAAAAACGTGCGTCATGTCAGCATCATCTCTGGGTTAGCATGCATAATAACAAAGAACGCAGTTCTGATACAACACATGCACAAGATTACCAGTCCGCTTATTTTGTCTCATGTTTACCTTTTCTAGCTCTGACAAGTAGGATATTCAAGGGAATAACACAGGACGAAAATCCAAGCCGCGACTATCAGTCAACATAACACATGGCACACATTTAGCTCTTCTAGATAGATCAAAGCTATATGGTTCATGTTACCTCACTGCAGAGGGTGCTTCAAGACCACCTTACCAAAAGTCCTCATCTCCTGCATTTTATACAATTCATTAACAGCATCTTTGCTCGTACCTTCAAATACTCTGACAGGTGTCGGCTTGTATTCGCCTCCGTAATTCTCGACGACCCAGTTGAGAGCTCTCCAGTGCCTATCCGCAGCAACCATATCCTTGGGTATGACCAGCTTGGTGCCATCAGGCAGATCAAACTCGACGTGGAAATGTCGGCCGCCTATGGTGATTTCGAATCCCTCATGAGGGGACAACAGGACAGTTGCCATACGGACTTTATCATGGGGAGGTATAAGGCTCTTCAGGGCATCCTGTGAGACGGGATTCTCAAGAGATCCAAGCGCGTCGAAACCCCAGATTGTTCCCCTGGTTCCTTGTAGTATTGCTTTGACCTTTTCCGTGATCTCTGGGTCATGATAGTCGAAGCATTGAGTTGCACCCAGTGTCTTTAGAAATTGGTGTCGCTTGGCAGAGGCAACAACTATGATGGAAGACACTCGACTGGCCTGCGCAAGCTGAGTAGCAGCCATGCCAACACTTGTCGCACCACCCCAGATGACCAGAGTGCCCTCAGGAGCAGCAGAGCCCTCATCAGGAGTGCCATTAGCGACGCTTGGTGGTAGCGGTAAACCAAGACGATTGAAAAGTGCATCGCCTGCCGTGGGTACAACAACGCCAAATCCAGCAGCAGCATGCGGAGGAGTATTCTCAGGAACCTTGAAGATCCACTCGGGCTTGACTGCTATATACTCTTGATGCGCTGAATGACGCCAGGCGCGAGTATTGCCGCCACCGACACAGCCAGCAACTATATCACCAACTTTGAAGTCGGGATTCTTGGATTCGAGAACTTGGCCACAGAATTCGTTGCCAAGTGCGTAGTTCTTGAGGGCGAAGAACTTAAGAACTCGTACGTCGGAAAGATTGACACCCGAGTATAGGACCTTGACAAGAAGCTCTTGTTCTTCAGGCTCCGGAAAGGGGAGGTCTCGAACGACAACTTTGCCCTCTTCGTTGGCGAAGAGGCCGGTGCTCTTGGTTGGTGTAGTGGACATGATCGTTTATTGTACAGTGGTTTGTAAAGGAGTAATCAGAGGATTGATTGAGCCTGAGATGATGTGAGATTGTTATATATCACAATGAATAAGCACTAACTGAACAAAGCGACTTGGTTGGATGTTTCCGTTACATTGAGGTGAGACGTCTGGACATATCACAAGCAGCGATACTGCTATAGGCATCTACGTACGATTATCTAGGCATCGTAATAAATGCCTAGATCTTTAATCTATATATAACTTCATAAAGTAGCCGTAAATTTTTGGGATAGCCATAGACGAGCAACTTTACAGCACACAACCACTGCCATGACCGTCACCGAAGTTGGCTGCATGTTCGCCAACCCTGGGTCCAGCATCATGGACGAATCCACACCAGAGGGCAAGACTCTCAACAATGCTTGGGAGATAGTTACTGCTAAGCCAGGCGGTCCTCAGCGAGTTTACTGGGGTGTAGAGTCGGCCCATCCGTTGAATGTATGGGGCTTTTTCGACTTTGAATCAGTTGAGCAGCACCGGACATTCGCTAACAAGTGAGTGTACTCTTACATCTTCTGCACACCTACTTACTATTCTAGGTATGGTGCTGAGGCAGTCAAAGATATTCCCAAGATTTGCACTCATCCAGAGTTTTCAAAGCACCTCAAAATGCTTCCATCTTCTCATGTTCTTCAGTCTCCTCTGACTGAAATTATGCTGGCGTATTTTCCTCAGGATATTCCTCCAGATGACCAAGAGTCTCTTTCGGCTCAACTCAGTCATATCCTCACCAACAGTTTTGAAAGTAACCCTGATGTTATCGAGGTAGCTCAAGGTTGGGGTTTGGAAAACGACTTTCCTGTCAGAGCCAAAGATGGGCAGTTAGGAAAGGTTCTCATGGGCTTTATTGGCTGGTGCACTACTGATTCTCAGGCTAATTACTGTGAGACAGATGAATATAAAGAGGCTGTATCGCGAATTAAGGAAATGGAAGGCTGTGTCAGCTTTTACGGATTGACTGTGAGCTGTCAGCATATGGAAAGGGCATGAAGCACATGAGCCTGGATATAGCCTATTTTACTATCACGCCACTCGTTACTATATACATTGTACTTTTTAAACGCATATAAAGCTTTTGAAGAAATGCTTGCTTGGTCAGGCATCTCAAATATCTATCATCTCCTTTGATATAACGTGTTGCAATCTTGAATGACATTAGTTACAGTAACTGGCAAATGACAAGAGAACTTAACAAGCTACGAAACAACGATCTTAAACGGGTTATGGTAAGAAAAGTCAATCCAACGTTCCCATCAACAAGAAATGTTCCGGGAATAGTTTACCTCGTATTATAATATCGAAACGTCTCGAGATATTCAGCATCATGGATCTCGTAGTCTAGACCGTCAAAGACCACAACGGAATAATTACAGCCTCAAGAAAAAGCCCCCAGAATATCAAACAGTCCATACTCCGTACCTAGTCAACATCCCTTTAATTCCAACTCTTACGCTTCATGAATGGTCGATCCGGCAACTTTGCGCCGAACAATTTGGGGTTTGCGGGGGAATACATCTATGGGGGCGGGGATGATCTGCAGCTAGGGCTGGGGAAATCGACTCCCACGGGAAGCTTGAGCCGCGGATAATTGGAGGTCCACGAATGGGACGTCTTGACGGGAACAAGCTTATACTGAATTAGCTCGAATCGTTCAACTTTGTTAGCGAGTATTCAACTTCATCTGAGACGAGGAGGCGCTGACAGACGGGATATCGGCTTCTCAAGATGTCATGTTGTTCTTTGAATTGATGGACTGGGGGGTAAGGATGGGGATGGGGATGTATTGAGCATGTTCTCCGAGATGATGCCTGTTATCAACTTGTATAAAAGCTGTATAAACTCCAACTTATCAACTGTTGCCTCTAAGAAATTCAACTCTCTCCTGTCTAGACCAGCCATCATGAAGGTCTCCGTTTTCTTCTCCACCCTCTCCCTCTTCGCAGGCGTCCTGGCCGAAGCGATTGAGCTTCCAGCTGGTGTTCCTCGAAACATTGAAGAGTTTCGTGCCAAGCATCCCTATGAACCTCCCGTCAAGAGAAACCATCGACGAGTAGTCACTATTAGACACTCCAAGAACGATCACGATGATGTCTCTTCAGATTTCTACAAAGGTCTGAAGAAGGCTAACAAGGGAGGCACTCTCTACTTGCCAAAGGGACACACATATATCATTGGCAAGCCTCTGGATCTTACCTTTCTCAACGATGTTCATGTTCATCTTGATGGTGAGATCAAGTTTACCAACGATACTGCGTACTGGCAGAAGAACGCTTTTGCCCATCCATTCCAGGTACTTCACCCAAGACTTGCCTTTAACTCTGCTCTAACATACTATAGAACTCCATCATGTTCTGGAAATGGGGTGGCAAGAGCATCAAGATCTACGGCAAGGGTGTGCTGAATGGTAACGGACAGAGGTGGTGGAACGGTACGTCTCCCATCATCAACCTCCTCGACTGGTGTACTAACTATGCTCAGAATTTGCTGGCAAGGAAATTCTCGACACTACCAACGCGTACCTGCGTCCTATTCTCTTCTATGCTCAGAATGCTACTGGACTCGACATTCAAGGAATTCACTTCAAGGATTCGCCATGCTGGACCAACTTTGTCGTTACCTGTACGTGCCACTTATGATTTGGCGGCACACTCGACCACTAACAGCTTTGCAGCCAAAGATATCTCTTTCAAGGACGTCATCTGCACAGCTCGCTCCAACAATGCCACAGCTCTGCCCAAGAACACCGATTTCTTTGATTCACTAAACATTGAACGCCTCACTGTCGAGCGCGCTTGGGTAGACATTGGTGATGACTGCTTCTCCCCCAAGAGCAACGCATCAGACATTCACGTCAACACCATGTACTGCAACGGTAAGAAAATATGCGTTAAACAGCCTATACACAAGCTAACAGCCCCCAGGCACCCACGGTCAATCCATCGGCTCTCTGGGCCAGTACAAGGGCGAAATGTCCTTTGTCAAAGACACCGTCATCGAAAACGTCTGGATGCTCAACGGTCAGCACGGCGCCCGTCTCAAGACCTGGGCTGGTCCTGACATTGGCTACGGCTTCATCGACAACGTCACCTTCCGCAACTTTTGGGGTGGAAACAATGAGTACACTGCTTTCATCGACAGCTGCTACTTCAACATCAACGCCTCGATCTGTGCGCAGTACCCTTCACGCATGAACATCACCAACGTGCTCTTCCAGAACTTTACGGGTTATAGCTCTGGCAAGTATGGTGATGCTGTGGCGAAGTTGACGTGCTCGACTAGTAAGGATGCTGTGTGTGAGAACATCAAGTTCAAGGACTTTAACATCAAGACGCCTTGCGGTGGAAAGGCGGTTATCCTATGTGATGGTGTCAAGGATATTGGGGTTGATTGTGTTAGTGCTACGAGTGATGAGGGTAAAGCTGCTTTGAAGAACAAGTGTGTGGCTCCTCAGGCTTCCGCGAGCCCGTTCAAAGTCAGGAAGTTCAATGGGTAGAAGTTTGAGGGTGTTAGATTGTCCATGATTTGTGTCACAAGTAATAACGTTGAATACATTTACAAAGCTTATAAAGAAATTCGCAATCGGCATAGACGTAGGAACGCATGAGAGGCTTGAAACCTTCATGAGGACTCTTCATTTGATCAGCAGTAAGAAAGAATATCAAAGAAGGACGAATCGGCTAGCCTTGGTGATTTGTTATGTAGCTCAAGGCTGTATTATGTTTGTATTAAGATGACCAAATATAAGGAAACTTGATTATTGTCAGCCTTGATGACCTAGTCTCTAAGTAGAGTATTTAATATGTTATGAATGGTCGTATAGTCGGGTGGGTATAGAAACTCGTGAAGCATTATGCCAGGCAATCGATGAACGAGTATTGAAGAAACATTGAGCCAATGATTGGATCTAAGGATCTAGTTTACAAATCTGATCATTTGTGCGGTATTCACTGTCAGCTAAAGATCATATCTACCTATGACTGCCGTCTCCAATTCACCAATTCTAATGGTTTAGGGTAGGTATGTTAAGATGCCTCAGATAGTTACTCTCAGATCAGATATGATAAGATAACGATAACAACTGCCGATGGCGGGTCACGTACCTGCCCAGTGCGAGTCCCAGTTGCCCCTGGCACTTTCTCACTTAACGCGTGAAGACGCGCACGCGGCTGGACTTTCCCGTCCCGCGACGCGACTGCCAATTCGATTTAGGAGGACATGACCCATCTCCATACTCTTCATCACATCTTGACTTTCTTGTTCCTTTGTCAAATTTTCTGATCATTTGCTTGTAGATTTGCAACCGTCATAGAATCTTGTTCATTTTCACTTTCGGGTGATTCAAGACTGTCTAATTCGTTTCCTCAGCGTCGTGTACTCCCAATTGAACCGTTCTGCTGAGGCGATTCACCACTGTCGAATTCCAAGATGGTGAGCGAACGAACAACGGCGGCGCGCACGCCCGCGAAAGCGACCAAACCAACTGCATCTACTTCTTCTGCCAAACAACGTTCAATCGTTTCCTTCTTCCAAAAGGCTGCGCCCTCCTCCCCCGCCGCCGCCGCATCATCGCCTCTTTCAAAGGCCTCTCCCGCCAACAAGCAATCCTCGTGCCTCAAAGAGACAACGAAAGCCAACTCTCTTCCCAAGCCGACTCCTCTTTCTAAGCCCAAGTCGACACCCATTGCCTCCGTTAAACGCTCGACTCCCGTCCCTAGCAGTGACGCCATCGAACCCCCAAGCTCTCAAGAGAATCTTGATTCAACTGTCAAGGTAGAAGATCACCCCCTTCATCGCCCACCGCGACACAGACTGAAACAAAACAAGCAGTCCACTCCAAAAATGAATGGCGACGCTCTTCCCAGCAGTCCGACTCGTAAGGTGAGATACTCACTATGTCCTCTGTCAACCTCGCCAACCGCTAATGCTCTTTTCAGGTCAAAAAGGTCGTTAGCTACGCCGAATCCTCCGATGAAGACGAGCCTTTCCAATTCGGCGGTGCTTCCAGTGCCCGCAGGCGGACAAGAGTCGCCCGGCCAGTTGTTAAAGACGAAGACGACTATGAGGAGGAAGAAGAGGAAGTTGTGCAGGATGAAGATACTGGTATGCACCCATCTCCAAGTGGAAAAACCGACCCTAACAATACAGACACTATGGATGACTTTATCGCATCTGATTCTGAAGAAGATACCGGTCGTTCCAAGAAGCGAAAGCGTCCCTCCAAGTCAGTCGCACCCCGCAAGCGATCCAACGTATCCTCACCCATTCCCGCACCCGACATCGATATCAAGGATAGCATTCTTGAAGAGGACGAGCTGATGGATGATGTCGAGGGATCCACCGCATCTCAATGGAGTTATAACCCTGAATCCTCCGACAAGCATCCCGTTGTCAAACCTGCCGAGAGGATTACCGAACGGGATCCCAAGTACAAGGAAAAGGCACATACCAAAGACCCTGATCAAAGGTATCCTTGGCTTGCCAATATCATGGACAAGGAGAAGCGAACTCCCGACGATCCTGAGTACGACAAGCGAACAATCTACATTCCACCACACGCTTGGAAGAAGTTCTCGCCTTTTGAGACCCAATATTGGGAAATCAAGCAAAATCTCTGGGACACAATTGTCTTCTTCAAGAAAGGCAAGTTCTACGAACTATACGAGAACGACGCCACCATTGGTCATCAGCAGTTTGACTTCAAGATGACCGACCGAGTCAACATGCGCATGGTCGGAGTGCCCGAGAGCTCGCTTGACTATTGGGTTAACCAGTTCATCGCCAAACAGTACAAGGTCGCCCGTGTTGACCAAATGGAGACCAACCTGGGCAAGGAGATGCGCGAGCGACAAGACAAGAGCAAGAAGGCAGATAAGGTCATTACACGCGAGCTAGCCTGCATTCTCACGGCTGGAACTCTCGTTGATGGTGGCATGCTGCAAGATGACATGGCGTCCTACTGCGTGGCCATCAAGGAATCTGTTATCGACGACCTTCCCGCCTTTGGTATTGCTTTTGTCGACACTGCCACTGGTCGCTTCTACCTTTCAACCTTTGTAGATGATATTGACTTGACCAAGTTTGAGACCTTGGTTGCTCAGATTGGTCCGCGGGAACTACTCCTGGAAAAGTCTCACCTCTCTACCAAAGCCCTGCGCATCCTCAAGAACAACACCAGTCCTACCACAATCTGGACGCACTTGAAGCCAGGCACCGAGTTCTGGGAAGCCGATATGACACGCCGCGAGCTCGACTGCGCAAAGTACTTCAAGGCTGAAGATGCCGACGAGGAGGTCTGGCCTGAGACCCTCCAGGCGCTCCGAGATGATGATCTTGTCATGTCGGCAACTGGCGCACTAGTGTCATATCTGCGTTTCCTCAAGGTTGAGGGACCTTTGTTGTCGCAGGGCAACTTTGAGGTCTACAACCCCATTCAAAAGAACGGAACTCTGATTCTGGATGGGCAGACGCTCATCAATCTCGAAGTCTTCTCCAACTCAGTTAATGGCGGTTCCGAGGGTACTTTGTTTAGTCTACTTAACAAGTGCGTGACGCCCTTTGGAAAGCGCCTCTTCCGGTCGTGGGTGGCGCACCCGCTTTGCAATATTGATCGCATCAACGAGCGTCTAGATGCTGTCGAGATGCTCAACGCCGATCAGACGGTTCGTGAGCAGTTTGCCTCGCAACTCGTCAAGATGCCCGACCTGGAGCGACTCATCTCGCGAATTCATGCCGGCGCTTGCAAACCCGAAGACTTTGTCAAGGTTCTAGAAGGCTTTGAGCAGATAGAGTACACTATGGGCCTTCTTGGAGCCTACCAGGGTGGCAACGGTCTTGTCGACCGTCTTATTTCCTCGATGCCGAATCTCGACGAGCCTTTGAGCTACTGGAGAACGGCATTTGACCGTCGCAAGGCTCGCGATGACAAGCTGCTTATTCCTGAGCGCGGCATCGAGGAGGATTTCGATGAGAGTTCAGACCGGATCGAGGAGATTAAGCAGCAGCTTGCTGAGCTTCTGGAAAAGAAGAAGAAGGAGTTCAAGTGTAAGCTCCTCAAGTTTACAGACGTCGGCAAAGAGATTTATCAGTTGGAGGCGCCGAAGAGTGTCAAGGTCCCTTCGAGCTTCCGACAGATGTCGGCCACAAAGGACGTCAAGCGTTGGTACTTTCCCGAGTTGTCGCAGCTGGTGCGAGAGCTTCAGGAAGCCGAAGAAACTCACTCACAGCTGGTGCGCGAGGTTGCTTCTCGGTTCTTCAAGAAGTTTGACGTCGACTACGATACTTGGTTGACAGCCATCAAGATTATCTCACAGCTGGATTGCCTGGTCAGCTTGGCCAAGGCCTCAGCATCACTCGGTCACCCCAGCTGCCGCCCTCAGTTCGTCGATGAGGAACGAAGCACAATCGATTTCCAAGAGCTTCGACATCCTTGCATGATGAACACGGTTGGCGACTTTATTCCCAACGACATCAAGCTCGGCGGCGATCAGGCCAAGATCAACCTATTGACAGGAGCCAACGCCGCTGGCAAGTCTACCGTCCTTCGAATGGTGAGTCAAGCCCGCAAAATAGTCTTTACAATGCTAACCATGCACAGTCTTGTGTTGCCGTGATCATGGCCCAGATCGGTTGTTATGTCCCGGCCACTTCTGCACGACTAACCCCGGTTGACCGTATCATGTCTCGTCTCGGAGCCAACGACAACATCTTTGCCGCTCAGTCGACTTTCTTTGTTGAATTGTCAGAAACCAAGAAGATTCTGTCTGAAGCTACACCTCGGTCGCTGGTCATTCTGGATGAGCTTGGTCGCGGAACCAGCTCATACGATGGTGTCGCTGTTGCCCAAGCCGTTCTTCACCACGTCGCTACCCACATTGGATGCGTCGGCTACTTTGCCACGCATTACCATTCCCTTGCGACAGAGTTCGAGAACCATCCCGAGATTCGAGCACGTAGGATGCAGATTCATGTTGACGAGGAGGAGCGACGGGTCACGTTCCTGTACAAGCTTGAGGATGGCGTCGCCGAAGGCAGCTTCGGTATGCACTGCGCTGCTATGTGCGGCATCTCATCGCGTGTGATTGATCGCGCCGAGGTGGCTGCTAAGGAATGGGAGCACACCAGCAGACTCAAAGACAGTCTGGACAAGGCGAAGACAGGATGCTACATCCCACTGGGTATTCTAAGCGACGTTGGGGCGTTGCTTGGCGACAAAGGCGAGATGGGAGACGAGGGAGTGGAGGTTCTTCTCAGTGCTATCGAAGCGCTGTAGGGTTGCTGTAATGTAACAATAGGCTGAAATGGGGGTACAAGGAAGGATATGAGCTGGACAGACAGGGTTCTAGAGAGAGCATGGCCATATCATGCAAGGCGTATATGGCGTCGTTTTCGTATGTAACAGGGATGGGACAATGCTCTGAGAGAGTTGTCAAGGGATAAATAGGCGTTACAATGGAGTTGGCCGATCAAGGCGATGAATTTACTTGGATAATTTCGATGTTGGTTGCAGTGTGATGATGCAGATACAAGATATAATGTCTAATACTATCTAGCATGACAAAAGGTTGTGTACATGACCAATGTCTACCAAGTTACCCGAAGTTGTCACAAACTCAATCCAAATCCTTGATGCTATTCCCACTCACAACTCAAATCACAAGTCACCCCGAACTCCATCCCTCTATCAACCCCGTCACTCTTCCACTACCGCAGAACCAGCAGGCGAAGCACTGACCTTCTTCTGCCGAATTCTACTCGACGCTCGAGAAGGCACACTAGGCTTACCAGGCGTCTTCTTATTCCGCTTCGGAGTCTTGCCCACTACATCTTTGTTAGTATACCTCATTTTTCTAGTCAGTATCAGTGAATGAACTTACCATCTTCCTTCTTAGCCTTCTTCACAGCTGGTCCATCTTCAGAAGTCTCCTGTGACACAACAGCCTCACTCGCTCTTCTCCTCTTCACACCGCTCTCATTGTCCAAGTCCGCAATGTCATCCACATCTGGTTTTAGCGATTCGTCTGAATCAGAATCACTCTGATACCTATACGGCTTATCCTTCTCCTGTCGACCAATCCACGTAGAATGTCTCTTCTTTCCCGATCCGACATCCCACGTCGGACCAGGGTCTTCCCAAATCCCTGGAAATGGAGGATGGCCTTCGTACGGCGGCCAGGGGATGTCCCACCACTGATTGTTGTCTTCGTTATTAGGGTCGGAACGCCAGACAGAAGCGAAGTGGTCGACTGAGTTGGTTGGGTAGATTGTGCGTGCGTAGGTGGGATACTTATGGACGAACTTTGCCTTGATGGATCCGAGTTTCTTGGGGAGAGATGAGGCGCGGATCCAGCCGCTGCGGTTGGGGAGATGATCGGAGGAGCCGAGACCGTTGCGGATTCTACAGCAGCGGGTTTTGTCGGCGTGAGACTGGAAATGTCAGTATCCTGTTCTAGTATGAGGGTGAGTGATAGGACTGACCTCTATTTCCTTCTCACGACCAATGGATGAGCGATTAGGACTCTTGCTTCGCCTCTTAGGCGCTTTGCGAAGACATTTAGAGCAGTACATATCATCATCAGGATCAAAGTCTGGATCCTCAGGGCCTAGTTTCTTAACCCAGTCTGGAGATCTTGCTCTTCGACGATGGACTACTCCTCCGTCATCTTCCTCCTCGTAGTCGTCGGTATCATCGCTTGAACACTCGTATTCTTTGTCGTTGTCTCGTGTACGACCTCCTCTGGACTTGTTGACGATACGGGCTCGGCCTTCGGTTGCTGAACTCTTAGACTCGTTACCGTGGGCGTCGGCTGGGGATGCTGCAGTGATAGTTGGCTGAGATAGACGTGGTTTTTGAGATGATCTACCGCGAGAGACTGTAGAAGCGATATCGCTTGCTAATTCATCTTCAGAATCCTTATTCTGAGCGCGAGACTTGCGGACCTTCTGTACCGTGCGATCCTTCTTCTTGGAGACTACCGCCACAGAACTCGAGGACTCATTAGACTCTGCAGCCACAACTTCAATATCCGAACAGACTTGAGTCACAGTTGGAGTCGGAGTTGTACGCCTGCTTGGGCTCCCTTGTGGAAGAGGTGGTCGAGGAGTCGGTTGACGAAGGGCAGAGACTTCTGTATCCGCCTGTTGTTCCTCCTCCTCTTCCTCGTCATCAGACGGAAGCATCTGTACCTCTTTTCCATGACTATCACGTACATGACGACGATACTGCCGCTGAGACATAGACCCAACATAAGCACCACACTTCTCAAAGTAAGCACACTTCTTAGGCTGAGGACCAAAGCTCGCTGCTCTTATCTTAGCCTGAGCAGCAGTAGCCGTGGCCTTGGCTTGAGACGCAGCGATGGCGTCCTCTTTGTCCTTGCGCGCAATCATACCGTCCAAAGCATCCTTGTCAACAGATCTAGGCACGGCGTTCACCAAGTCGATCTTTTTGTTCCACACAGAGGGTAGGTTCCTGGCAGGTTCTAGAATGTCCCAGAGTTGATAGATGTGACAGTCCAAGTGTTTGATGCACTCATCAACAGGATAGTCTCTGAAGATGCGTTTCCCAGATTGGTCTTTACCAGTGGTGTAGTAGAAAGGAAGTTGGCAGAAGGGACAGAACTTTAAGTCGACGTTGGGATGATGTTGCTTGAAGTGAATCCATAGGCCGTGAGAGCTGAGATGTCCAATGCCAGGCGCTGTACAAGAAGGGAATGGGCATTGGGTGGGAGGGTCGAAGTAGGGATACCTTCCAGCCTCGTCGTACCAGGAGAGAGGGTATACAAGGAGACGCGGCGGTTGAGCGAGTTTTTCCTGGGGTTCATTTCTTATAACCTGTTCCTGTGCAGTCGTCACAAAGGGGTTGGTAACCGTTGATGCATTCGTGACAAAGGGATCAACGGCCGGTGTTGTGTTCAGGACAAAAGGATTCGCTTGAGGATGGGAGAGATTGGAGTGACCAGAGGTACTTGCGAGATCCACGAGCCGAGGAAGCAGAGCCGAGCCTGAAGCCGCAGTAGGGTTTGTCAGTTGATGTGAGAAGACGGGCGGTTGTTCAGCAGGAAGGGTGCCTCCTTGCGCGATCGCTCTAATATCCGAAGCAATTTGCAATAGTCTGCCAACATTTCCCGGTACCGATCTGTCGCCATATAGCTGGTCATCAGCCTGTCCACTACCCATGTTACCAACAGTCTGATTAGGCTGAGCAGTCATACGCAGAGGCTGCAACGCCGACTGTGCTTGACGAGAAGATTCACCTCTCGCCTCACCTCTCGCCTCACCCCTCTGAGGAGTCCTGGGAACATGCTGTCTATGATCTTGCCTCTCAAGACCCAGAATCCTCTTCAGCACCTCACTATGCTTCCCCCGCAAATGAGCGTTCCTCTGCTCATTATCCCACCACTCAAACAAACTCTCTTCACACCATGGACACTTCCTTGACCGATGAGCCATCTGCGCATGCTTCTCCATAGCTTCCTTCCCATCAAGACGAAAGGTGAAGTTACAGCCGTCAAACGGACATATCATCGTGCGCTTGAGGACGATATTGCGCACGTTCCAAAAGGCATTTTGAAGCTCAACTTGCTCGGTGGGTGTGAGGATGGCTTTTGATATCATCGGGACGTTGCTGCTAGTTCGAAGAATCTTTTCGACGGGTGGTGCAGTCAGAGGGATTTTAACATCGGCGTCTGGGATGTCGATTTGTGTGCCTGATGGCCAGGCTTGAGGCTGCCAGTCGTGGAAGATACTGGGTTGTGTGGTGTATGTCCTTTCTCGGTCGTCATTTCTGACTGGCTCTTTGAGTTTCCAAGGTGACTCAGAGTATGGACCAGGCAGTTCATTGACCACATGTGGTTCACTTTCATCGGATAAGCCTCCCTCCATGTCAACATCTTGATCATCGTTGCCACGATGGTCGTCAGAAGGAACTTGCGCTGGTTGTGGTTGACCATCCTCATCTTCATCACAATCTTCCTCTTCGGTCTCGTCTTCTTCAGAGTCCGTGTAGTCCTCTCCAAAAAGATCCCATGTACCATCATCCCATTTCGGTCGACTCGTTGCCAACACTCCAACATCGTACTCATGGCTCTCCTCTTGGACGACTTGGCCTGGGCCATGCAGTATTGGGGTATTAGGAAACTGGAGCCCGCCGGTCGAGGTCGCAGGTCGAGATCCAGCTTGAGGCTCAGAAGGTGCCACAAAGAATTCTGTCCTGAATTGCGAGTTCGGCGGCTGGATCTCACCATCCTCATCTACCCTTATCTCGTACCTGTTGTCAATAGGATCCAGTGCAACAGGCTCTGAAGGATAGTTTTCGGCAGGGTAGATTCTGAAATCAAACATGTCATTGATTTTAAGAACCTCTCGTTTCCATTGGGCGCGTCCTTCGGCGTAAAGTTCGTCATCATCTTCAGAGAAGTACCCATGCTCGCGATGGTCCACACGCACTCCCCAAATATTACTCTTAGGTATGCAAGTAATCCAATCGACTTCTGTCTTCTTCAATAGAGAAACGGTGATATTGGGAGATGTGATGGATTGTCTAAGACGAAGCCAGTCGTCTTCGGTTGACTTGGGAGTGATCAAGTATGAAGGCTAATCCATGTCTTGCACCTGATAACTGTCGACAGAGGGAATTTCTTTAAGCAAGACATGGTCATGAGTCTCTCGCCAGTTGACATTTCGTTGGGTACGAGCACAAAGCTTATCGATGGCCTTCCATAACAAGCCCAGCTCCGATGTCAGGGGTGGCATCTCTTCAGAGACCTCACCACCACTGTACCAATCTGGAAACAAGCGACAATGTCCAGGCTCCCAACTTATATGGAGTGTAAAGTACCAAGTTGGAATCTTCTGGAGTTTCTTCCCAAGATCATCGCCGTATGGACATGTAGGACCAGCATACTTGCGTTCGGGGAAGATCTCCCAGCCTTCTATACCACCGCGACCATCAAGGGACTGATCAAAAGCTTTTGTGGTGTCTCCTTCCATCACATAAACTGCCTTCAACTTGTTCCAAGTCGCCAAGTCGAGTGCCTCACTGGTAATCTCACAGATCTGACCATAGGCCTCTGGGAAGAAAGCCGACGCCCGATATTTGCGCGCCACCAAGTGTGGATTGGGCTGAGGGTAGTAGTTGGGCAGAATGATAGGACGGAAATTGGGTTCAAGCCATAAGCATTCAACCATCCAACAAGCGCCAGGGTTGTTGAGCGGATGAAGCAATTCCCAAGCCCACAGCGGCAATCCCATGGCGCCATAAATGACGGGGATTTTCCATGAAGCGCTGGGCTTTTTCTTGTCAAACAGGCGAAACAGGGCGTGGTTATAGTTGGAAAGCTCAGGCTTGCCGAACAGAACTTCCATGGTAGCAGTGAAGTGAGCGTTGAACTGCTCCGATCCATACTTGCCGATGGTGAAGCTGCTGATCTTGGTCTTGGGGAAGGGCAGGTAAGCATAGCTGATAGCCTCTGTTGTAGGTCCATTCTTAGCTGGTCCAAGAGAGCGACCAATCTTAGCCATATCTGTCGAAAACTGTTCCCTAAAGGGCTCCCAGGATGGTCTCCATACGTTCTTTTCGTCCCATCCGTGAATAGCAAATAACGCACAGCATTTCCCATGTCCATTCAGAAAGTGGCCGTTAAAATGCTGTCCAAGATATGCCATAGCCGGACTATCACTAGCCAAGGGTAGCCGATCATGAATGACCTTGGGCTTGGCAGTTTTGCGGTCAAAGACGAGGAGGGAGTATTTGGAGGCAGTGGTAGAGGATGGCTTAATGCAGAGCAGCTGTCGGAGAACAGTTGCGTATGAAAACCACTTGCTAGGGACAAAGGGAATACAACCATTGAGACCATACAGATAGACCCAGCCATCCCGTGGGACTGCGGACGTCTCGCGGTCGGGAAGATAATCAGGAGTGTCGCGACAGGAGATTGTATCATTCGACTCGCCTCCACGAAGACCGAGAGTCGGTTCGTTTGTCTTTGCGATTGGTATAGGATAGTTGAAGGCTTCCTGGGCTTCAAGTTGTCAGTCTCGTCTTGTAAGGCAGGGTAGCAACAGGTAAGTTAGCTTACTTTTCAGACCATCCTTTCCCCAGTTTCGGCCATCATGAGCCGTGAGGAAGTGCATCGGTGGCCTGGCGTTGTATCGCGCGGGCTCTGGCTCATCCATGCCCAGATCCTTGGCGAGTTCCTCAAGAGGATTAACCATGGGAGCAGCAGGAAGTCCAAAGTACATCATCGTCAGCTTCGTAGCTAGTGTGTCCTTGACGCATTTGAAGCTACTAGTGAGCAAAGCTTCGTATCGCTTCGTGTTGGCAGCTTGCAGCTCCTTAACGTCGACGCGATCAGATGGTACAAACATCCGAGAATCGTGGTAGGTTAAATTTTCCGACACGATCTGCTGAATGGTCCTATCCGACTCCAGCAAGGAAACGAAGAAAGCGTGCGTCTTCTTCCACTCTTCATCTTGTGGTTTGATGTGAAGGTTGTGGTGTCTTGCGGCTTCATCTGGTGTTACGTATGGGATGGGATCGCCCGAGTCAAAGGCTGATGAGGTACCTATCTCCATCTTTAGTTGTGAGCCACGGCCAGCGAGCAAGAAGGTCGAGAAGTGATGGAAGAAAGAATTAAGATCTAATCACAGAGTCTATGGGGTATAGAGAGACAAAAGGAATAAGCACAAGGTGGTAAGAGCCCAAGCAAAGGAAGAGTATGTAGAGGTGTGATGAGAGTTCAAGTAGGTGTATAGTAGAAGAAACGATAAAGAGAGGACAGAAATATAAAAGGCGGTTGAAGTTGATGACGGCGATTGGCGAGGTAAAATTGAATGTATGGTGAATGAGCATCCCCGAGGTGAAGCTCCTCGAGTGACCCGACTGGAAAGCACTGACCTGTGTGCAATACCATTGTTCTTCAAACTAGCAACACCCAAAGTGCCAGATGAGCTTTTGGATTGGTATTGGGGACAAAGAACGGGTGAGCTCTTTGACAGGTTGATGAGGTGGTCTGTGTAATAGCTTCCCCTTCCTCGGCATACCCGTTTATCTTTGGGGTCAGTCACCTCAGGTCTTTGGAAGATTCGAGTCAACTATTCATCTTGGTTAGCGATGGGCGGATGATGGAAAACGATTGAACGACCTCGAGTGTCAGTTGGAAACGTAGTCAACTTGGGTTTCAACCGTAGAGCGACAATTAAGTGGCATAAGCCACTGTAATACAGTCGATTGCCACGACGACATTTGTCCAGCTGCGCAACATTATTCCCGTCAGGGATCGATCCCGAATGGGATCTCAATAATGTCTGCGCAATACAAAATTAGCAACGGGCGAGACCAAAGCTTCCACTCACCTTGTGGTAGAGTCACAATCAGCCTCCCTTAAATTGCCAGGTGTGTGCCCTCCTTTGTTCTCAGCTCTTGCTGCGTCAAGCAGAAATAGGGGGAAGATCATTCAATATGAACAAAGGATCTGGCACCCGTCCAGACACTTATTCGAGGTGAAGGGCACCTCACTGTCTGTTTTTTTTTCGCTTCTTTGTCCCCCATCAATAACAACTTCTAAGGTGTTGTTGGAGCGATTGCTGAGTCACGAAAAGAGTCGTTCATTGAAGTATTATAGAGATGCATCCTTTGTCCTAGGCCGACTGTTCGCATCAGACCGATGCGATGCCGTGTTTATCGTCTGGCACAACCCGAATCATTCAACATACTGCTTCACCAACTCCTCCAGCTTTTCCTGAAAGTCGGAAAAGTAGTTGATGGCCTGGATTATTTTGCCCTCGCTTGTACCAAAGCCACTCCTAGTGAACGCAAGCTTCCAGGCGCTTTCATCCCTAACCAGAGCATTGTAGTCTCTTGTCTCCCAGCTCTTGTTAGCAAAACCCTGCGTAAAGTACTCGCCGAGCTTGCCCTTCCAGGCTGACAAGTCCGTAAATGCAAGTTCGTTGAGTAGATTCGGAGAGATCGTAATATGCTGAATCAACGCAAGCTGCATTACCTCATCAACAGACGTGAGCGAAGCAGCCAAAACTTGGGTGCGGAACGAGTGACTGGTATAGTAGGCTTGCGCTTCACGGCAAAAGTCGAATGCTTTGTTATGATCCACGTAACTGTGCTTGTCAGACAAACAACGAGGACACGGAAAACAGACTCACCCTGCTTCAAAATGGACCTTGAGCTCATTAACATAAGGGGCGATGTAGGTGCATTGTGCTTCGGCAGCTAGAGCCGCTTGTTCCATGCAAAACATGGTGGTTGCAAGTGTAGCAATGCCTTTCATCTCCAAGGTACGACACGCTTGGAGGCCTTCCCATGTGGCCGGAATCTTGATGCAGACTCTTTTGGCATCGAAATCGGGGGCCAGTCCTTTGAAGATATTGACAATACCTGGAAAGATCATGAGCATGTGCGAAATTGGCAATCAACAAAAGCTTACGTTCGGCATCGCTTATAGTACCGGCGCTCGAGTACGACAGTTTTGGATTGGTCTGGATATGCACGTATCCTGTGACGTTAGGCACGATTAATAGTTGCAGTTTGACCATCTTGATGGGTCAGTAAGGTCCTATTGTTTTAAGACGTTGATCATCGTACCAAGACTTGAACAACGAATTCCTCAAAGGACGCAGACCCTTGCAATTCATTCAGGCCTTCTCGAGCATCTCGGATAGCTTCTTTGATCAATGCATCGTGATGCAAGAGAGGTTCCCCCGCGAGTGGTCTTGAGATCTCGGAAAATGCAATGGCCTTGGACGGTAGTTAGCATTGCCATTGGAGATACTGGCTAGAGTGCTAACCTGGTTAGACGTGCAGTCCACGAAAGGACCAAGTTCATGGGCGACTACATAAATTTAGCCCAAGAAAGACGATAACAGGTGATGTGTTCTTGTTCCGTACCATTGGAGTCGAGGGTATCGCAGTCGACCTGACTGGTCTTGCGAAGGGCGTTCAACAATGTCGTCATTTCAGCAGGGTAATTGGAATAAGTAATGAGATATTGTAGAGAAAAAAATATAGTTTATTAGTGTTATTTATCGACTATTCGAGCTGACAAGTCGAGATACTTGACTTGTCGTCGTCCGTCCAGTTGTTCTTATGCCCGTCAAGCGACCCCCACGGCAAACAAGGCTGCTGTCAACGGCAATAGTGCGCGGAGCTACCGTTCTTGGAGATCCGATGTATTGAATTGGAGTCGAAACCTTCTTCGCCAATGCCACGACAAAGAGGCGATCATGGGGTGGGAATACGTGGGTCGAAGCTGTGGTTCTTGGGTGACGTGCGTAAACACCACTTGGTAATGGTTATTCTACGGAGCATTGCCGGCTCTTGTCGGTTACTAGCTCGTCCAATTTTGAAGAAAGATCCTTGGGTTCTTTGAACAGGTAGGTAGTTGAGCTTGGAGGCACTAGAGGCATTGAGTTTAGCGGCGATCGAGGAATCTTGACGGACATGGGAGTTCAGTTAGGTAGCTGGAGTCCACACGTGACAGGTCACGCTCTTCCCCAGGAATTCCCCGATTGGGTCATCCATCCATTATCAAGAAATCTCCATCGTGAAATCACTCCACCACCCAGCCAATACGCTCACCAAAAGCAAATACTCTCCCCTCGGCGTCGGTTATGGACTGAGTCTCACTGAGAAACGGCCATGAACCAATTCGCCAGGCCATAATGCGACCACCACGATGTCTCCTCCCTGTCGCGGAGCTCCCCTCCCTGCTCCTCAAGGCCCCCTCCAGTAGACGATCCATGTCCTCTGCCGCAGCCTTCCAATCGCCTAGAATAATAGTCCCTGCTACGCCATGGAAGGGGTCTTCGTTTTTCTTATCAAATAGGCTTTTTGACAGATCGAATTGCCTCGACTTTGTCATATTACGGCGTGCCAATGGCATATATTCCACATCAGCTACCGCCGCAGCACCAGACTCGACTTTATCTACAACAAATGCATCTAGTTCGCCGGCCGAAGAGGTTGCTCCTCACCGAAGACGACAGGCTCAACGTCGTGAAAAAGCCGCCGCTGAAGCTGCCGCCGCCGCCGCTCGAGGCGAAGCACCACTCCCACCCGATGCCTCCTCTCTCCTCTCAACACACGCCGCCTCGCAATCAAGCTCTACCCGCCGCTATCTTTCTGCCTTCCTCTCCCTCTCGAAACCACGATTAACCATCCTCGTCGTCCTTTCCGCCATGGCAACGTATGCGCTATACCCTGTTCCCGAGATGCTCTCGCCGAGCACAACCGAGACACCGAGTCTAAGTCCCCTCACGTTATTATTCCTCACAGTCGGCACGACACTCTGCTCAGCTAGCGCCAATGCTTTCAACATGCTTTACGAGCCATCGACAGATGCCAAGATGACCCGAACCCGAAACCGTCCCCTCGTGCGAAAGCTCATCTCGCCGCGAAGCGCCGTGCTTTTTGCTATCCTATCTGGGGCCGTCGGAACGGGCGCCTTGTATTTCGGTGTAAATCCCACGGTTTCGGGTCTTGGTTTTGCCAATATTGTCATCTATGCTGGAATGTACACACCCCTCAAGGCTGTTACGGCTTTCAACACCTGGATCGGTGCTGTTGTGGGTGGTATTCCTCCTCTGATGGGCTGGGCTGCGGCTGCAGGTGAGACTGCCACCAAGGACGGTTCATGGCGCGAGCTCTTGTTCGCCAGCGACGGCTCATCCATTGGTGGCTGGGTCATGGCCGGTCTGTTATTCGCATGGCAATTCCCTCATTTCATGGCTCTTAGCTGGCCCATCCGCGAGGAATACAAAAAAGCTGGTCTTCGAATGCTAGCATGGACAAATCCCGCCCGCAACGCGCGCGTCGCCCTGCGCTACAGTCTCGTCTTCTTCCCACTCTGCTTCTCCCTCTGCGCCGCCGGCGTAACAGAGTGGTCCTTTGCCGTAACAAGCTTCCCCATAAACGCATGGCTCGTACGAGAAGCCGTGCGCTTCTGGCGGTACGAGGGCCACAAGGGCAGCGCAAGGAGTCTTTTCTGGGCGAGTGTGTGGCATCTCCCTGGTGTTATGATCCTTGCTCTACTGCACAAGAAGGACATGTGGACCAGGGTATGGAGAAGCGTATTTGGCGAAGAGGAAGGAGAGTGGGAGGAGGAAGAGCTGGATGAGATGATGAGCATGGCCGTAGAGAACGCAGGCAGCCAGTTACAGCGTGAGAAACCAGTGCGGTGATGTGTAGGATGAGCGAATGAATACTGTAACAATAAGTGTATCTATGTGATTGGGAGGCAACTCTGTCTAGCATCTTGGCTTGGTTGCACATGATTAATATACAGCTCATGTATCAATGTAGATTATCGGTAAATAAAAACCAGGATAACAGTAAAAAGATTATATTCTGATTCAGTGGCTGCAAACTTTGACGATACGACTGCTAGATCCTCGTGTCGTGGTATCTCTATCTCTAGTTGTACAAAGGAAATGTACCTCGTCATTCCCTCCCCTGCTAACTACCATTTTGAACAACAAAAAAAGAGTAAGGAGTAAAAAAACATTACGCAAATGCTAGACGCCTAAAAAAAGGGTGAATGCATGATCGTCATTAAAGAGCGCCAAAAACACCAAACCTGACCCATGCTGCTCGCCATGAAGTGTGTAAAAAAGACTGAGGAAGCACCGATATGATGCTGTATGCAAGGATTGACAAAAGGATTGGACGGCGAGGGATCAGTAGTGGTTCCAATGAAGCTAGAAAAGGATGCTGAAAAGAGTTCAGGGGGAGGAGGTGAGAGAGTGTAAGGAAATAAGGCTCAGGCTGGTCAAACACCACCTCTGCCAGGCCTATTGATAAGATTCCCAATCCCCATATCAGAACTCTGTGGTCGTTGCAAATACTGCTGAGGACTATTCCCCTGACTATGTCCCGGATGATGACCGTAGGCATTCGCACTCGCGCTGGAGCTCACACTCGATGAGTATCCGTGACCTGGGTAACCGGTCCCGTATGCGGCGCCGAGGCTGTACTGAACGGCAGCAGCCATATGGTGAGGCTGCAGCTGCTGGTGGAAGGAGGCGTTGGCCACGGACGAGGCGGTGGTCTCGGGGCTGCTATAGGATGCGTCTAGTTCGTCAACCGGTGTCAGGCCCATGCCGGAGATGCCGCTGTCGTCGTCATACCCTGAGAGAGCGCCGGACTCGAGACGGTCGCGACGGGCTGCGGCGCGGGCGGCGCTCTGCAGATTCTTGAGGCCGTTGGACATGCACTGAACAGATAGATGTTAGCATATATAGAAAGACAGGGCTGATGGGTGCTCACCTTGGCTTCGACAACGTTCCACTTCTCACCGGTTCGAGCTGCGAGGCCACTCCAGATTTCCTTCCTCATAGTCATGTACTCCTGGGCCAGTCGCTGAAGCTTGAGATTGTCCCAGTCATCAGTACCCTTGCGTTCCAAAAGTCGCTCGTGACGCTTGCGGCAGGCATTGGGAGTCTTAGAAGGAAAGTAGTTGGCTTGGATCTGGCCCCAGTTGAGACCCTGCATCCGTGCAGTGAGCAGCTGCTGGTCATCTTGAGGTGTCCAGGCTCCTGAGCTAGCACGATGCTGAACTGGTGGAGGAACAGAAACAGGTGGTGCGGTAGTTGGGGCATAGGATTCATATGTGGGTTGTTGGGTCTGTGTTTGGAGAGCAAGGGATGAAGAAGCAGTAGTAGTCATGCCGTAATAGGTCGGCACAGCCATACGCTGCTGCTGCTGTTGCTGCTGCTGGTTGTATAGAGGAGAAGGGGCTAGAGAGACTGGGAGACCCGCATTGTAGCGGTTCTGAGAGGAGCTCTGAGCCCGTGTATGTTTCGGCATGATGGAAGAAACGGGGGTATAGTAAGGAGACGTGAAGGGATTCAGAGTGCCGAATCCAGTAAGCAAGATTACGGATTAAACGTAAAGAGAGAAAGGTCCGGGTCAACCGGCCTGGTCTGCTTGGTCTGGTCTTGAAGATGACGGCCCAAAAAGAAATGGAGACTCGACCGAGCGAGTGTAATAGCGAATGGGTCAGAGAGTAGAGAGGAAACAAGGAAAGCCCGAGATCCAATGGTCAAGAAAGCGACAGATGGAAGCGCCGAGAGAGAACCACAATTGTAAAGAAAGAGAATAGGAAAAATAACAATAGAAAGAGCCTGAGCGAAAGAAGAGTTGTCTGGGAAAAGGAGAGAAAGGACGAGGCCATGGCAGGCCGGATATGAAGCAGCTTTAAGGCCCAGGGACATCCATTCTTGGTGGATCGCGGCATCTGAGGCAAAGACAAAGACCAATCCTGCCATGGGCGGCTCTGGCACTGAAACAGGAACAGAGAGAGAAAAGGAGTAAATGAAACGGCACACTTGTGTCTGAAAGCAATAGTATTCCATGAATGGCCCGCTGATATTGGTCCAGAAGGCGTCTGTTTAGGAACTCGGGCGGTTAAGCAATGGGCGGCTACAGTAGATGGATGAAGATGTATTCATCCATACTACGAAGTTTAAGCAAGCGCCAGGTTCTTTAGCTTCCGCTGTCAAAAGAGGGTTCGACACTTGAGATCCAGGGCGTGTGCACAAGATAAACAGGGAAGACATCGACAGCCAGCCGACGTGCAGGTTTGGAGATAGTTCATGACATTCTCCAGCGCGTGGGGAAATGAAACGGGGTCGGCACATTGCATGTGGTGTGTATAGACGTGGAGCCACAAGAAACAGACGCTTGTCTGTGAGTTGAAGAAGCGCGGAAAGAGAGATCGATGGACACGGCACGAACGACGGGAGGATTACAGCGGCAAGACATGCGCATCATTGTTGTACCGGGGATGAATCAAGATCCCCTGCTGGTTCCCTTGTATGTCTGGGTCTTGTCGGGATAAGATAACAAGTGTTGGCGCGGAATCAAGGCAAATGTCGTTGAAGAATGACATACAAAGGTCTTGGTGTTGAAAAAGTACGTATCCCGTCCCTGAAAGGTGTGGACCTGGCGGCCATTCAATTGGCCAAGCATTTGGAGGCGCGCGTCTAACTTAGATTAGGCGACTCCCGAAATAGATGAGTCTTCTATTTTCGGATTTCTGCATTGTTCCAATTGGTCAAGGTTCTTTTAGGTATCTCACCCCCAAGATTCAGCAGACAAGGTACATGTCCATTCTGGGAACTTATGTCTTTGTGGGATGAATGACAAGCGCTTGCAAAGGTCTTTAAAAACGGCCTTGGGCGTGTAGTGAAGCAGATGGGACGTTTCAGGTTGTTCTACAGACCCACGCATGTCTTGTTGCAATTGGGATGAACGATAAGATAATGTAGCATGACAGCATCACGCAGCTTAGCTAGCTCCTCTGTCGTCTACCTGGGTATAATGGATGCTTATGTATGTTATGGGAGCTTGTCGCTTTAAAGATCTGAAAGGGAGCTATGGCACGCTCCTAGTATCTCTTAGTACTAAGCTAATTTTGCTGCAGAGCCTCATGTTCACTCAAGTCTTGATTGACTGCAAGGTACTTGCCACATCGTCACGAGCCATCGCTGTCTGATGAAGAGATCCGAACAAAACTAGGCAGACCTCAACGCGCGACATGCACCGAAAGGGATACCGGCAACGCCGTTCGAAGAATCCATAGATATACCGGCCAATGGCCCTAGGAGTGGGCCGCCGTCTTCCCTCCTACAAAATGGGGTCCTCGCATATTAAACAACTTGTCCCTATTGACTGGGGGCGTTTCCATCAAGGGCAGAGCAAACGATAATGTCTACCAAGCTGCCAAAGAATTTCTCTGCCGCAAAGTACAAGCACGCACGCCTGTTGGACAAGAGCTCCACCTGAAATCGGAGGATGAATTCGCAGAGGGGAACTGTAGGGGCTCGAAGAGAGAGTATCGTTGAAGTGATAGAACCCGACAGCGGCGACGACGACGAGCACGATCTAGACTCAAATCCTGAAGATGAGTGGGAGGACGATGCTAGTTGTAATATTGATAAGAAGTTCGTCATCCCGACGAGCGAGGATCAAGTTATTCTCAAGGTTGAGAAACGTCATCGATCATGTTCCGAGGCCTCTCTACCAGAAAAGCGTGCTCGAGTGGACGAACCAGATAAAACAATCGCCAAACCTGATAATATCGTCCCAGCAGATCAACCAGCACCAAGTTGTAAAGCCTCAGTAAGTTTAACATTCTCTCTTTAGCCATCACCTACTAACACTCTCAGTCCGTTCAAGACCCAAAATTCCGCCCCCAAGGTATCACAGAATTCATCAACGGACTTGATATCCTCCAATCCCAAGAACAAGAAAATAACGAAACCCTCACAAACACCATGACCCAATTAAAAGCGTCAATCCGAACCAACAAAACCTACATCATCAAAACCACCAGCACAGTGAAGAGCATCGCAATCCTCGAGAAACTCTGCCAAGACCTCAAAACCCAAAGCATAAAAAAGGAAAACATGCAGAGCGGAAAGGAATTCTTCGAGCAGCATTACAAAGACATGGCGATGGGTTCTGGCATGGTTGCTGAGACGGTACAGCGTTGTGCGAATCGACTTCACGATTGTGAGGCGATGATTATCAAAACGCATTTTCAGATCGAAGAGGAGTTGGGTAAGGTGAAAAGACAAACATCCGAACTACAGGATCAGCTCGATAAAGACACAGAGGAAATGAGGCAATTGGAGATGCGTCAGCTGGAGAGCACAAAGAACTTAGAGTATTATCACGTTATAACATCATTACTGAAGCTGGGCCCATCAGGGATGGGAACGTTGCTGGGTACGCTCAAGAGCAATGATATTTCTCTGCTGAGTCGTATAGATGAGGTTGCGACGGCGCAGACCTTCTCAACTATATATAATACCGAAAAGGATGTTAAGAAACAGACTTGTACTTGGCCATTGAGTGACGGAACAGATATATAGTTATAATATATAATAATGTTACTGAATGAGAGCGAGCTTGGGTCAATGTGCTGGTGAGTGTAAAAGGTGCAAGAATAATTCAGACGGTTCTTCAACAGTCGTCAACCAACATATGTATTATACATGGATACAACACTTAACTCTTCCTCCAATACATTGGTATAAATCTAGTCGTGGTCTCAGAGGTCCTGCTTCTGCTTACCACTAGTTTGCTACAGAGTGAGCCGACGAGGGTGTATCCTTCAACTATGAATATCACCCATCTTCTCCTTGCAATGATCCACATGAGGCTGAATCAAAACATGATCCTGCGGAAACATGGAGTGATCTATTGTATGTATGCGAAATCAAAAGCTACGGGGACTTCTACGGCGCTTCACTAAAGGACCGACAACCATCGAGCTCATCATGCCATCACTCGCTTATGACCGACTCTGAAAGATCATACCATGCGCCACAAGCAATCTTATCATGTCGGATCTTCAAGGATAGAGATAAATGGACCCCTAAATCGAGAGATCTGAATCCTGGTCTATGAGTCTTTCTGTATCTGCAGCCCTTTGATACTTGGCTGTATAAGCCCACGTCGATGGCTGGTTAGGTGTCAATGGCCTAGTTGTGGACGTATGTACAGATACAACGATTAAGATCGATCGTCTAGTTGAGTACAACAGTTCCCACAGCAGCTTATTTGCCATACATTTCAAGTCAAAGGATAACAGTCACGCCAAACAGCAGCATGCTTTCAAAGGGTCTTGCCCTGTTTATTCTTTTACTTGATTCAGAACTCGTAATCCCGTACCCTAAACCTTGGAAACAACCATTGCCCTGTCTATCATTACTAATTTGTGCATTAAACAATTCCCCATCACTCCTGTCCCTTCAGAGACTTTTATACTTTACTGAAGCTGGCCGATGCCGAGGTGCTCGGGGTCAGCCTTGACAATGCGCAGGGTGTTGGTGTTACCCATGCCGCCCTTCCATCCCTGGACAACGACGACGGTGTCGCCAGCAGTCAGGACGTTGAGCTGAAGAGCATTGTTGACGGCCCACTTGATTCTTCGGTCGACATCCTCTTGCCAGTTGACCTGTTCGAAGTCGGGCTTCTTCTCGGGGAACAGGAAGGGATACACGCCACGGTACAAATGGGCGAATCGAGACGTTGTGGCGTTTCGGGTCACCATGAAGATGGGGCACACAGGCCGGTACTTGGAGAGCATGCGGGCCGACTCTCCGGAGGTGGACAGGACGATGATACCACCGGCACCCAGGTCCAGGGACGCGCGGACAGCCGCCATGGCGCACGACTCAACAGTAGTGACAGGGCGCTTGACGAGGGTGCACATCTCCTCAAAGTGGGACACATAGGGGATGGTGTTCTCGGCCTTGAGACAAGCCTCGTGCATCTCCTTGACGGCCTCGGAGGGGTAGCTACCCTTGGCCGTCTCACCGGAAAGCATGACACAGTCGGCACCGTCGGTGATGGCGTTACCGACGTCGCTGATCTCGGCACGGGTGGGGCGGGGGTTCTTGATCATGGACTCGAGCATCTGGGTAGCGCAAATGACGGGCTTGCCAGCAAGGTTGCACATGGCAATGAGCTTCTTCTGGGCAGCAAAGACCTCAGCAGCGGGAATCTCGATACCAAGATCACCACGGGCGACCATGACACCGTCTGTGGCCTCAAGGATCTCCTTGAAGTTGTTGAGACCTTGTCGGTTCTCGATCTTGGAGATGATCTGAATCTGCTTGCCCTTCTCGCCGAGGACTTCACGGATGTCGTCGATATCCTGAGCACGACGGATGAAAGAGGCAAACACCATGTCGACACCGTTCTCGACACCAAACTTGAGATCGGACTTGTCCTTCTCGGAGAGAGCAGGCAGATCGACATCGGTGTTGGGCAGGTTGACACCCTTCTTGGAGCAGATCGCACCGTTGTTTCGGGCCTTGACTCGGATGGTCTTCTCGTCCTTGATCTCGAGAACATCGAAAGCGAGGACACCGTCGTCGACGTAGATGACACGGCCGGGCTCAATAACACTGGTAATGTTCTTGTAGTCGACGTACCTGGAAACGTTAGCAAGAGGAGAAGTACACGGATTTGTTCTACTAACATGTTCTTGTCGTCGCTGGATGTGGCGTAGGCGTCGTCGGTGGTGATGTTCATCTCATGGCCGACGGAGATGGGAATATCCTCATCATTGGGAGTGTTACCTGTTCGGATCTCGGGGCCCTTGGTATCAAGAGCAATGGCAACATTGCGACCAGCGTGGGTGGCCTCGGACTCACGGGCGTGGTCAATGACGGACTTGTGGTACTCGTATGATCCGTGAGAAAAGTTCATGCGAACAACATTGAGACCGGAATCTCGGAGCTTGTTGATGGCCTCAACCGAGTTGGTCTTGGGGCCAATGGTGCAGATGATGGAGGAGCGGCGGTAGTTGCGCTGAGGTCGGAAGGCAGTATCCAGGGAGGCAAGCCATGAGATCTTGCCTCCGAATTCGAGGTGGTCCTGAGCGGTGGCAGCCATAACGCTCTTCGCACGGTTGTTATCGGGTCTCTGAGGCATTGTAAAAGTAGCAGTTAGCAAAAGAATCAAGTCTAGCGTGTGAAGGAGCTTTGGCGGGGTAGCTCTGCGTGCAAAAGAGTGAAGATATGAGGAAATAAACAGTCCACAGCAGATTGCGCAAGACCAAAGATATATGTTTGTCAGCCACTATAGCAGAGCTAATGACTAGCAAAGGGGAATATCAGGTCGTTCTGCGGGCACTTGCTATGCAGGCCAACGGGGGGCTCTGTCATGAGCTGTAGGCCGGGCAAGGACATGGGGCTAACGTGGATCTGACGTTAAGTGACGTGGTGAGATAGACGATTAGAATGGGGCGTGTGGCATTTCTTGGTAGGCAGAGCAATCGGTGCGACGTAAAAGGGTTGGCTTGGCCGGCGAGAAGAACAAGACGACCCATGAGCTCAACAGATGGGCCGAGTCAAGAATCGTCAGATTGTCGCTAATCGGGCCTGAAGAACCAAGAGCAAATGCGAGACCTGGTAAATTCTGGGTCGCAGGCGTAACCAGAGGACTAGAAATCGCATCTGTAAAAACGTGCATTGCCACATATCGCTACATTATCGCCCAAGCCCAGCAGGATGGTATCCCAGGACCCTACCACAGTCGTCTCCATTCAAGTGCAGCAGCAGTAACGGCAGCATGTCAACTTACAGGAGTATTTGGGTTTTGTTGTACGAGCGTTGCACCGTACGATAATGACCAAAGATGATAGAGTGGTCAGAGAGGTAGAGGAACGTGCGCTCTCCCTGGTGTTATTGATGCGACGTTCGATGGAAGGAGCTCGCAAAGGTCGAGGCGGGAAGGGTAAGTTGGAGGATAAGGCTGTTGGCGTCGGTGGTAAGAGAAGTTGAGAGATGAAAAGGAAGAAAAGAGGAGAGGAGAGGAGGGAGAAGTAAAATTGGTGTGGTAGTGGTGATGATAATAAAGACAGAAACGGGAACAGCACAGCACAACAAGCACAGCACACAGCCTACCACGTTCATCAAGGGGCAAGAAGGAAGCACGCAGTGAGGGGTACTTCACTCTTGCCTCCCAAGCAACAATCATTCGTACCTCACCAATAAATTACAGCCAAGACTGCACAGGTAGAAACCAAGCTTGGAGTAGTAGCGCTACGGGGTACATGCTTCGGAAGTACTTGGCAAAGGGGAATTCAAAGCCCGCCTCATTTTTGGTGTCTAAGATTTCTGTGTCGTTGAGAGGAGCTTTTTTTTTTTCTTTTCTTTGGGTTTTGGCGATCTGGTACAAAATAATTATGGGGAGCTTCCTTGTACCCCGCTTCGAGTGAGATGCATGCGACATGTAAGCCCTCGAGTAGGTACTTTTATCAGATATATCTTTTTATTTAAATCTATCATGATATATTTTGGCTACTCATCAGTTTGTAGCTGCTGTATCATAATTACTATACATAGGTTGATTCAATGAAGCAGACAGATGAGTTGGAGCTGTTGCCCTCCTGAAGCTATTCCCCCACCAACTTGGACCCCGCTATTGCATGTGGGTTTTTTTTACCATCCTTACAGCGGCACTTTCGGGGCAAAGCGCTCCGCCCAGGGCACTACTGCAGCAGCTGCCAGCAACCGACAGTAGCTCCCTGCCTCACTAGGTCGCGAACTGCGTTATCCCACCTAAGGGAGAAAGTAAAACTGTAGAATGATATTGGTGGGAGATCAGCGAATTTTAGTGTAAGCCAGTCCGCAGTTTTCTTTCCTCCCAGGCCCACTCACCTCAAGATAGCATGTATAGCATCTTACCTGTATTGTCTCTAATTTAGCCAATTCGCCAATATTCGCTATCAGTATCAGTGCTCGATCTACACAGTAAATAATAGCGTATTTCTCTCCATGTCATGATAAATGTTTTTCTCTCAGAGGCGCGCAAGACACATTTCAACTCCCCCGCCTTAATTGTTGACCGTATACTCTTGGTGCAAATCAAATCAAATCGTTGAGCCACCCTGAAGACGCGCCAAGTTTCAACGAATGGGATTTTATAAAAAGCATTGGTCCTGACTTTGTCTCGTAACGCTCAACAACGGCCACCCAACCCAAACGAGGCCAATCAGTTAGTTATTTGCGCGGCATGTAAGTACGATTGGAGTTGAGCAATATATGACTACTCCATACAGGTAAGGGGCTAACAGGCCATTAAGCATAGGGACATTTCCTTGCAGTCTTCCTATCAGCAGGGGAGGATTCATAGTCATGACAAGTATTTTGTCTACTTTTCTCAGCTGGACCTACTAGAGGAAGTCATGTCTATGACGCGAGGGAACAGCAACAGGCCTTATCTATCAGCTCAGTCTATTGATGGCGCTCAATGTCTCCGACGTAAGGTTATGAGGCGCGGCAACCTCCTTAACGCATTACTGTGCACAGCCTTGACAGCACAGACTCTATCATCCGCGGAATAACTTGGTCGCAACCATTCAGCCGCTTTCAGATAACCACTTGAGTCTTGACTAATTAATCTCAGACCTCGACACGGTTTGTGGCTGGCCGACATGCCTTTCAACAGAAAAATAGATCAGCCAGCCGAACCCACTTACAAGCCGCCCCTCCCTCACCAACAGGCACGAATGAGGTTTCAGGCACAGCTCATTACATTGAGTAACGACATTCTAAACGACTTTGACTCCAGATATCGGTAGATATCAGGCTCGATGGGTAAACTCTGGATGTCAAAAAAAAAATGACGGCGCGGGGGTGTCGCGTAAAAAGAGGATACCGTTCATCATGAGTGAGGGATTTTGTCCCTCGCTCTGACTCTTCCTCTTGCTCTTCTTGGGATAGACACGGCGATGCACTCGGCGAAGTCTTTCTGGACCCTTGAACCCCTCCTGTGTCTGGACCTCGTCGTGCGCCACGCAAGATGTTGGGCTCAGAAACTTGTGAGTGGGTTCTCTTGTAATAACGCCGGAATGCGAGCGAACAAGCTGTTGTCTTTGACCGGCGACTACGAGACTAGCGGCGGCTATAAGTCGCAACGTGCTGTGATACAACACGATTATTGAGCCCCATTCATTCGACCCAGGTACATTTTCCCTATCAGGAGCTTCCGCCTTGAGGATCATCTTGAACATGGCGATGCTCATTGAGTTATTTGCGACTTCAAATGGCTCTACTCACGGGTATCCATATTTGGACATGCAATGACCCCATATCTGCCCATGCCATCTTTGGTCTAGCTACCTTCTATGAATTGAACATCCATGAAACGATATCTTGAGGCGAAATGTCTTGCATTTTTCGATATGTAGAATCCAAATGTCTGGGTCAGGCACGTGATACAGCATCCTCCCGGAGCTTTCGGCGCCGGCTCGCCGGGGATCCACTCCAGATTGGCTCCCGCGGCTGGTGTGTCGTGTCGCATGACAACCGAGCTAAGCCAATGTAAGATCGGAAACGACTCCATCACGAGCCTACACCGCGAAGTCTCAAGTCCAACCGTACAATTCGAGTCCAAGACCGACGACGACCACATCTTCAAACTCTTTCAAACACTCATACTACAGACACGTTCATCATGGTGGTATGTAACTCAACCCCCTCACCCCCAGCCTGAAGCTCTGCCCGTTGTGGCCTGGCACGTCTAAAGACTCTCCTCTCACAGCTCCTTAACCTGCTGACTCTGGGCCTCTGGGGAAAGGTTGGACGGTTGACGCACTATGCTTTTGACGCCGTTCTCCGTAAGTTATCCCGTCTTGTCTTGTTACGCGCAAGCTAACCCCCAAATAGTCTCGGCCTTTCTCGCTGGCATGAAGCGATCAACTGGCTTGAGGTGAGTTTCCATCTCTGCGCATGCTCGAACGATCTTAACACAAGTCCCGATAGTTTCAAGACAGACAGAGTCGCCGGCGAAAACAAGGACCTCAACCGCTGGATCGACAAGTACCTCGGTGTCGGCGAATGGGTCATGGATCAATCCGTTGCGATCGCAGGCTCCAGCGGCTTCTTTGAGCGAACTCGATGAGTAAAGGACCATGAACCGCTTACGATATGAAACATCTTTTTTGATACCATGGACCTCCAATCAGTTGACGAAATTTATGGACGCCTAACGTACAACGAAACGACCTTGATGGAGATGGACGATAACGCGTGGACTACAAAACTTGACATGACGCGCTGCGCTTTGAGATAGGCGTTTGGATATATATGAATACGCATGTGACTCTGATCAATGACATTGAATCAACAAAACCCACAAACCTTTCGCTATCCCAATGTGTACTATCCTAAATGCTCCTGCCAATTACCAGGTCTACACCGCGTGTCATCATTCATAAACTTCTCATACTCTATTATCGTTGCAATTTCGCCTTCCTAGTCGATCTTTACTTGCTCTTGATGCTCTGCGAGGAATTCTGCTGGGACCTCATTGTTCTCAGAGCTGTCTCGCCGTAGTACCACGCTTTGTTGCTGTGGGCTGTCTGGGGGTTCGTGATCCTCTATTCGAGATACCAACAAGTCTGATGGAACTTCATTATCACTCTCATCGTGACTTTCTCTACTCTCTTGGCTTGTCTCTTCTGTCATGTCCGCTGATCCATTAGGTTTAGGAGACTCTTCTGCCGTGGCAGGATGAGCAAGGACTCCGAATGTAGCGTTGAGAACAGCCTTTGCCTTGACGAACGCTTCTAGTTCGGCGCCGATGGCGCATATGAGGAGATTCCAGTGCTTTGTCTCAGCTAACTGTAATCTCTGCTCCAATTCTTCCACAACGGCGTCCATCTTGGACAGCTGGTCTTGTATCGCGCCTTGTTGAGGTTCTTCGTCTGCGTCTCCAGCTTGCCCAGCCTTGACAATCTCCCGTAGTCTTGTTTCGAATTCTGCAACCAAGCCAGTAACCTCAGACCACACCTCAGACCCTTCAATCAGAGCTTGACGGTCTTCTGCGATCTGAGTCTTGCGACGCTCAAGAACTTCGATTTCCCCTTGCCACCATGTTCTGGCCATCTCCACCGTGCGGCGCTCTGGTCTGAGTTGCAAAAATTCGGTACCTCGCAGCATGTCAAGGTTCTCTTTCGACTGTGGCTTGGCCCCCAAGCCGAGAGCATCAACATCTAGAGGCGCGATAGGTGGTCGCTGCATCAGTGTCCTTACTTCCATGTCCACGTCTCTGCCGGCGGCCCTGTATCCACTCAACCCTGCCTCTCTTCGGTTCTTAACGTCTTCCATCTTCTCCCGTACCCATCTGCGTCGATTTCTCATACCGACAAGCTTTTCTTCAAGGAGACGTATGTCATGATCTAGGGCTTGTTGTTCAGCCCCGAGTTCGCGTAGTTCTTGGCCCAAAGGCTCTTGTTCGGCGTCTTCCAGGGCATGGAGTTCAGCATAGATATTATCCCTTCTCTTACTCATCTTCTCAAGATATGCCAAAGCGTCTTTTCTCTGAGCTAGCGCTGTATCGAGATGAGTATCTTCCTCTGCTTTCAAGTCGGACAGAGCTGCCATAGACCGCTGAAGGCCAGCCCGAGCCGATTTGAGACCTCGAGGTTTCTTTGAAGCGGGCTGCCTTACGGGAATGACATTCCCATCTGGTGTGGATCGTGTCGGCATATGCAATGAATTCGCCATTCGAGACCTAGAGGTCGCGGTGGAATAGAAGGTGCTCTCTCCAGTACCGGTATCACTCCCAAAGTTACTCTCTGAGCCTCCATCCCCACAGCCAGCAACTAGACCTGAAGCTTGGAGATCTAAAAGTTGCTGGATATCACGTTCCAAAGCCCTTTCTCGCCGTTGTAGGCTTCTCCATATTGAATCGATACGAGGGCGGTTATCTCCATGCTTTTGGCCGACTGGGCTATCGTTCAGTCCGAATCGGCTAGGCGAGAGTAACCCATAGCCTCGGCCGCTATCGCTATGGTTTGAGTAGGTAGGTTGTCGAGAAGGATTTTGGTTGATCAGGATTGAGGATGCGATCGGGGGCGGTGGTCCTGCGAAAATCGGCTTTGATCTGGTTCGGGAAGGGGAATATGGATGTTTGCTGTCCAAAGAAGCCGGAGAAGAAGATCTTCTAGTCGATGTAGTTGAGGTAGGCTGAGCCGTCTTTCTAAGTCTGGTTCGCGGGGGTTCTTGATCAAACAAGGGGTCTTCAGTGCGTGGCTCAAGCTCATCTAAGTCATACTCGCTGACAGCTCGAACAGGAGGGCTACGGAATGGAAGGCTGGGCAGTCGTTGGCGAGAATTGGAGAGTCGATCGAGGATAGAAGGAGACGACATATTTGGTACGAGATACAGTATCGCGCGACGATGGGAGGGTCTAGATGGAGGATGTTGTCGCAATATCGAAGGCTATCGCATACATTCGTTTGAAGTCAGATAAACACGGTATGAACCGGGGGGGTTGAAAGTGGTGTAGTAGCGATGCTTTACATTAGATCTGGGTATAGGCGATATGATGCTTATATTCAGTCGAGCTGTAGTGAGAATGTTGAGTCGAGTGAGGTCACAAGGAGATTGGTTCAAGTGAAGCTTGACTGGATGAAAGCTATGGACACATTCTGGGGTTGGCATGTGCCCACCTGCACCTGTGGGTGCACCTGCCATAAGCTGCCGCGATCCATAGGGTAGGGCGGGGAGTGGATACAGTACCACTGCCGCGTCACAGGCTTTCCATTGTCTTCATGTGATGTGAGTCCCGAACGTACAGAGTATGTGTAGTGATACTACCATGGCTTTGATAGAGTAAACAGAGTAGCCGGTCAAGACTGTTCTAAATAAAGGTCGAAGTGAAGGAAACTAGGTGTTAGATAGAGAACAAAATAAAAGAGTGGGCAGTATAGTAAAGCCTGGTAATAGATAATTTCATCCCAATCCATAAGTGATATAAAACGTGGCATTGGAAGTCCAGTTACCCAAATCAATCAATGATTTACAGGGTCCCAAAAAAAAACCAGAAATACTGGGCATATCATTAAAAAAAGGTTAGGCAGGGTTACCTTACTGAGGTTGGGGTCTGAAAACCTACATACTCTTAAACATGCTCTTTAGCGTTTAGCACGCTCATATCTTGTTCAAAAGGGTCTCATATAAAGTTTATTTCGAACGAAAATATCAAATGAGCGCATTGTTTGGCGCATAGTTATAAGAATAATAGCTCCCGTGCCTGGACCTGGAGGCTTCTATTCTCAAACGGGACTCTCCCGTCGTCTCCGCCATCAGCCGGGCTCCCCCTCCGCCCTTCTTCATCACACCTCGCTTGCGCGAGGAGCATGCCGCGTCGCATTCTTTTTACACCTGTCTCCTCAAACACTCTACGGCTTCTTCTTTGCATCTTCTTAGTCCGGGACGTCAGCGCCCGCAAACTCATTCTTTTTATTTGAACGGGTGCAACACTGGCCAAGGCGCATGCTGACCTTTTGGCTTATCAACTTTCCATCAACCCTCCTCACCAGCTGTAAGGGAATGCTCTGATCCATACACCAGTCACCAACTGTTTCTCACATCTTTTCGCTACCTATCGCCTGCATATTTGCACCTTGCTTCTTTTCTCTACAACGTTTGCTGCTACTCCATTGTCGCTTCGCTTCGTCTCTGGCGCCAGGCCACCTTGAGGCTTGTCCCATCCATCAATCATCCCAGGCCCATTCTTAGCCAAGAACCCCAATTCATCCAACCATGAGCCAATCACAGCAGTTTCCTACTTCACTGCTTCAAACGCAGGCCAGCTCCATGTCTGGCGGCTCACGCACTGGCTCTGGATCCGGTCCTCACCCCCAGCCCCAGCACGACGAATTGCACATGTCGGGTTTGGGCCAAACTGGTGCTCCAATGTCAATGTCGCCTCAAGATTACGAACAGCCTCCTCAGATCAAGTTCGAGCCTTCGTCCGCAAACGCAAACACCAGCTCCCAGTACCAGAACCCCTCCAACTCTTCGGTGCCCAACGTCCTCCAGCCAGCTGGTGGCCTGTCCGCTCGCGGCGCCCCAGCCTCGCCCAACTTGCCCTCGCCGATGCAGCAGTCTTCTCCCGCTGCCTCATCTGTCCCTCACCAGCCGCCGTCGCAAATTCAGCATCAACAACTTCCTCATCACTCTCAGCAGCCGCTGCAGCTCCCTTCGCAGCACGGCCAGCCCTCTCACGACTATTCAAACACCTCATCCGCCACCACCTCGAGCAAACCCCCGCTGAGCATGTCCCACAGCTACTCCCGCTCCAGCCCAGCCGCTGGCTACGATGGCTCTTCGAGTTATCACGCATACACACCCACGACTCCCAGCGGCGCCTCTTCTTCTCACCTTATGTCTCCGATCGACCCCGTCAGGTACAATGCTCCAGGATCTCAGCGCAACGTCTCGAACACCCCGCTTGGCCTAGCTGATATTCGTCCCCGCGCTGATTCGAGCATGTCCGATGGCGCCTCAGCGGCGATGGGATATGACGCCAACAATGCTCAACCTGGAACAAGCAATTACCTTGCGCCCTGGGCTATTTACGCTTTTGACTGGTGCAAATGGCCTGCTCATGGCAACAGCGCTGGCAAGCTAGCTGTGGGGAGTTACTTGGAAGACGGCCATAACTTTGTGCGTCCATCATGTTCTCACCAACTGTCGTTACCGCTGCTAACACTCACAGATCCAAATTCTCGATAGTCACATCACAGAGACGCCTCGGGATATTTACACGCCCGGTACATCCAAGTACAGCCTCGACTTCACAAAAGTCGCTGAAGCCACTCACTCGTACCCCGTGACGCGCCTACTGTGGGAGCCGCCCTCGACTCAAAAGCAGTCTACTGACCTGCTCGCGACTTCGGGCGATCACCTGCGCTTGTGGTCTCTTCCTAATGAGAACCCGTCCACACCCAGTAACACCATCGGCCGTCGCGACAACGCCACCACCAAGTTGACCCCTCTCGCGCTGCTCTCCAACTCAAAGACCCCAGACCATACCGCGCCTCTCACATCACTCGATTGGAACACTGTCTCGCCGAGTCTCATTATTACCTCCAGCATAGACACGACATGTACCATCTGGGATATTCCCTCACTCACTGCCAAGACCCAGCTTATCGCTCACGACAAGGAGGTTTACGATGTTCGATTCTGCGCTAAGAGCGTGGATGTTTTCGTTAGCTGCGGTCAGGATGGAAGTGTTCGCATGTTTGATCTTCGAAGTTTGGAGCATTCGACAATTATTTACGAGCCCACAGGCAAGGAGGAGCGAGGTATGACATTCGCCGTTTTGGCCTTACTATATGCTGACCCGGAACAGATCCCAATGGTGGCCGTGTGAGCCCAACATTAGCTCAGCAAACAATGGCCAACCCTCCTCCATTGCTACGACTCGCTACTTCACCTCACGATACCCATCTTCTTGCTACATTTGCTCAAGACTCCAACGCCATTCGCATCCTGGACGTGCGACAGCCTGGCCAGGCTTTGCTCGAGCTACGTGGTCATAGTGGAAATATCAACTGCATCGAATGGTCGCCTCATCGCCGCGGCATGCTTGCTTCAGGTGGTGATGACTGCCAGGTCCTCCTCTGGGACCTCTACAACTCTGGCCAGCCTGCGAACGGTGCGCCCCAGCAAGAAAACCCCAGAAGCCCTGTTGCTAGCTGGTCAAACGATTACGAGATTAACAACCTGGGCTGGGTACCTCAACTCCCTAACTCGGAATGCGGCGAGTGGCTTGGGGTGGGCGCTGGCCGTGGTATCTGGGGGACACGAGTCATGTGAAGACGCGGTAATGAGCTGGCTGGCTGATGTCATTTGTAATGCGTAGGGTAGGATAGAGCTTTGGTTCTGATCCAAAAACGCTACGTCGCTTGATTCATGTAGAATGTGGCTGGTTAGGGTATGGTACATGCATAATGCAAAGCCTGGAGTTTTTCAAGGGGTTTGAGGTCGACCGGAGCATCTGCGACATACTCGAGTTGCTGGATCAAAATGCGGGCGGCAGTTGGACTTTTGTTGATATAAAAATACGAACATATACTGGACCTTCCGCTTTTTGGGTGGATTATTTGAAGGCCTGCCTTTCTAGAGTTTATATTTGTTATCGCGTACTCTAGAGAAATGCTTTATGCTTTGAATTCTTAAGAAATTTGTCATTACAAGTCACGAAAGTCGTGCTTTGGATGGTTTGGCGTTGGTGGTGTTTTTTGCAAATGATTCTGTTAGCTTTGGTAACAACATACCTAATCTTAAGAAGCCACGCTTCTTGAATAACCAAAAGATAGATTTAGAAGCCTCTCTGCTTTCAATTCACAAAAACTGCACTTTATTTTCAGGTTTGTCTTTTCACAGACGCATAATTTCTAGAACTGGGCGCCAATAACTACAGTGCACTCGAGTAATCCATACCCCTAGGTATGCATAACACCAGACCCACCGATTATACAAGTTAGTGCAGTGCACAAGGCCCGGCATTTTACCGCCTGAAGCTCGAACATTGATTGGGACCTCCAGTTGGCTTAAACATCTTTCATTCTTCATCTTTGTCATCCATCGAGTACTTCTTGTTCTTTTTCTCTCGCATCGCTGGCACTCGATAATTTCTTCTTCCTTTCACATTCGAGCAGTGAATCCTCTAACAGACATCACCGACACGCTACGTGTCGCGGCTCGCCACCATGTCCCACGACCCTTCGCGCTTCGACGATTCCGAGGATGAAGAAGATTTTAACCCTGCGCCCGCCGATTTGTCCGATGAAGAGCAGGATGGCGACGATCAGCAAGTGAGGTCGGGAGCTCGTGATAGCAGTCCTGCGCCTCGCGATGAAGATGACGATGATGAGCGACCCTCGAAATCGCGACACGCCGATGATGATGATGATGATGACGAGGAGGAGGAAGAAGAGGAAGAGGAAGATACTGGAAGACGTCGCAATGACGACGAAGAGGAGGAAGAGGAAGAGGAAGATGAGGAGGATGAAGACGTGCAGCAGGTGCGTAGAACTTGGTCCCTGGCGCGTCTACTTCTTGATCATACTAACTCGCTTTCAGGGCCATCGCAGAAAGCGCAGAAAGGAGCGAGGTGCCAATTTCTTCGATATCGAAGCTGAAGTCGACGATGAGGACGAGGGCGAGGATGACGAAATACTCGGCGAGGAGATAGGGGACTTTATCGCCAACGAACATCCAGACGACATCGCCGAGACCGCCGATGATGACCGACGACATCGTGAGCTCGATCGCCGTCGCGACATGGATTCGAGCATGGATGCCGAAAAGCAGGCTGAGATCTTGCGACAGCGATACGGTAACCGACGATCTGGCAAGGGCTTCAGAGATGCATCAGTGGTTCCCAAGCGCCTGCTCCTCCCTAGTGTGGATGACCCCAGCATTTGGGCTGTTCGATGTAAGGAGGGTAAGGAGCGTGAGGTTGTTTTCTCCATCATGAAGCGTATCGAGGAGCGAGCGGGCACTAAGGATGAGCTCGCCATCACCGCTGCATTCGAACGCGGAGGAATGGACTCTGTCATGAAGGGCTTTGTCTATGTCGAAGCCCGGCGTCAAACCGACATTCTTAAAGGACTGGACAGTATGCTTAATGTGTATCCTCATTCCAAGATGGTTCTGGTTGAGATCAAGGACATGCCCGAGCTGTTCCGCGTGTCCAAGACACCGACTTTGGAACCTGGTGCCTGGGTTCGTCTGCGAAGACCTATGAAGCACAACGGAGATCTTGCTCAGGTCATCGATGTTACCGAGAACGGTTTGGAGGCTCGTGTTCGTTTCATTCCCCGGTTGGATTACGGCATGCGAGACGACGCCTTCTCTTCGGTTACTGCTGATGGTAAGCGTAAGCGACCTTTTGGTATGGCCGGCCCCAAACCGCCTCAGAGATTGTTCAGCGAGGTCGAGGCCCGAAAACGCCATCCCCGGCATATTCAAGGAAATGCTACTGCTGGCACCTGGACGTACATGGGTGATGAGTTTGAGAATGGCTTCCAAGTCAAGGATATCAAGATCCAGCAACTCACCGTGACCGATGTCAACCCTTCGCTGGAGGAAGTCACTCGGTTCGCTTCGGGGGCTGAGGATGGAACAGAGAATCTGGACTTGAAGGCTCTGGCGCACAGTCTGAAGGACAGCAACGCTCTAGCCACGTATCTGCCTGGTGATGTCGTCGAGGTCTACACTGGCGAGCAAAAGGGAGTTGTCGGAAAGGCCATGAGAGTTCACTCTGATGTTGTCTCCATCACCGTTACGGAAGGCGACCTCGTGGGTCAGGAGATTGATGTCCCTATCAGGGCTCTTCGCAAGCGGTTCCAGATCGGTGACCATGTCAAGGTCATCGGTGGCAGCAAGTTCCGCGACGAGGTTGGAATGGTTGTCAACATCAAGGACGATCAAGTTACTCTGTTGACGGATCAGACAAACTCAGAAGTCACTGTCTTCAGCAAGGATCTGCGCGAAGCAAGTGATATTGGTGGTCAAGGATCTTTGGGCCAGTACTCGCTACATGACCTCGTGCAACTAGATCCCACGACTGTGGGTTGCGTTGTCAAGGTTGATCGTGAGTCGCTTGTCGTTCTTGATCAGTTTGGAGACACGCGCCAGGTTATGCCGTCACAAATCGCCAACAAGCTGCCGAAGCGAAAGACGGCTGTTGCTGCCGATCGCCATGGTTCCGAGATTCGACTTGAAGATGTTGTCAAGGAGTACACAGGCCAGCAGCGTCAAGGCAAGATCATTCACATCCATCGTTCATATGTGTTTTTGCACACCAACGACAGCAAGGAGAATGCTGGTGTTTTTGTCACCAAGGCAAGCATGGTCAACACTATAGCAGCCAAGGGCGGTCGTGTTAACGCCGCTTCATCTTCTGGACCTGACCTGACAGCTATGAACCCAGCTCTCAAGCTTCACAAGAATGGCAACGAGAACAAGCCCGTACAACAACCCAAGTCATTTGGCCGAGACAAGGCAATCGAACAGACTGTTATTATCAAGAAGGGTGCCTACAAAGGTCTCTTGGGTATTGTCAAAGACACAACAGATACACATGCCCGTGTTGAGCTCCACACAAAGAGCAAGACGATTACGGTGCCTAAAGACAGCTTGGCCTTCAAGAACAAGCTGACTGGAGCCACCATCGACATCGCCAGCCGAGGAGGTCGCGGCGGGTATGGAGGAGGTGCTGGACGAGGCGGCGGTGACCGTGTACCAGGATGGCAGGGAGGTTCTCGTACACCTATGGCAAGCGGAAGTTCCGACCGAGTGCCCGCTTGGGGATCGCGAAGTAAGTGTTTCGACAGTTGGAGTGGTTTCTTGATGCTAACATGATATAGCGCCTGCAGCAAGTGGACGAACCCCGGCTTGGAAGGCTCAAGACATGTCAGGTGCCCGAACCCCCGCATGGGCAGATGGCTCACGAACAGTCAACCCGTACGATGGCAGCCGTACTGCTTACGGCTCTGGCGGACGCACACCTGCTTGGCAGGCTGGTGGAAGAACCCCTGCTCCAGGAGATGCCTTTGGTGCTGGATCGCGTACACCTGCATATGGCGGAGGGGGCGATAGTTGGGGCTCTGGATCTAAGACTCCAGCATGGGGAGTCACTGCGCCAACCCCGGGGGCTAGCGGCAACGATTCATGGGGATACAATGCCGAAAGCTCAGGTTCAAACGCATACGATGTTCCCACGCCTGCTTCTGGCGGTGCACTCAGTGCTCCGACACCTGGTGCCATAAACGCACCTACACCTGGCGCTTACTCGGCACCTACTCCTGCTGTCACGGCGCCGACGCCTGGAGCCTGGCAAGGATGGGGAGCAGACTCAGCCCCGAC
The DNA here is from genome assembly GCA_021655885.1 of Fusarium abutilonis. Taxonomy (NCBI): domain Eukaryota; kingdom Fungi; phylum Ascomycota; class Sordariomycetes; order Hypocreales; family Nectriaceae; genus Fusarium; species Fusarium abutilonis. The sequence continues at coordinate 30,985 of JAJJWN010000146.1, read as the reverse complement.
TCCAGCGGTTGGTGCTCCTACGCCAGGAGCTTACTACAGCGCTCCTACGCCTGCAGCATACACTGCACCAGAGACTCCTGCGGCTGGTCCTCGATACACTGATGATGACTGATTGGGGAAAGGGGCATTGGAAGGCTGTAAATGGAAGATGGTTGCAAAAGGCGTTTGGGAAGAAATCTGATAATTGTATAATTAAATGACTAGCAAAGTGCTGGCCAACATTGAAGATTTTACTGAATTTGAACACAAAGTTAATCATTTATCGAATCAGGCTGTGAATTGTTAACGTTATGATGATGGTTGGCCGAAGCTTGACGCGTTATCGATAAGAGCTGGCGATCTTTTTTATCCCACCTCGATCTTTGAAGCAGCCAACTGCTGTACCTATTCACGTCGCAGCACTTCTACGCTGGCCAATTGCACTCGAATCTCCCATACGATCACGCCCGACACAATGTCATCACGAACTGTGCCACGAAAAGCGGCATGGAACGCCCTCCGAGCCCCTCGTCTCGAATGCCTCCGTCTCGCCCGATCTCAACCGCAATTCCCTACCTCAAGAACATGCGCCTTCTTCACAACAACACCAACAAGACGTCGCGCCAAGATTCCAAACCCAGATGATCTTTTCGGAAAAGATTCCAAGGCGCAAATGCGCGTCCGTCTAGAAAGGCCTGAGCAAGCAGCAAAGAACAGAGAAGCACAGCTCCGAGAAGCGCGGATGCGAAGGGTAGGGAAGTCGGGGAATACAGCGAGGGAAACTTCATTTTCTTTCACTACGTACGCTGTAGGAGAGGATAATCAGACGACGGCAAAAGCACAGGAGCAGATTGATGCGGAGGATTATAAGAGGAGGTATAATGATGCAGCGGGGAAGTGGCTTAGGGGTATGATTGCGCTGCCGATTGTTATTGTTTTGGGGGCTGAGTTGTTTCAACGGAGTAAGTTTTTGACCCTTTTGTATGTAAAAGAGTTGCTGACGGGCTTAGTGGTGTTGGGAAAGGAGCAGAAGGTTATACCGAGGGGCGGAAAGGTTGGACAGGTGAGTGAGGGGAGTGAAGGGAGTTGAGGGGAGGCTTGGTGGAGGAGTGCTATGATGCTTCTAGGAACAATACGGGGTGAAATTTTGGATGACTTACGCTTCGTTGGACAAAGAGCCAGGCGCTGAGGGCTGAGACGTCAGTTCGTGGTGTGCTGATGAGGCGTCGAGATGTAAGCTAATGTATTATAACGTATCGGATGTTGACAGCTCCTAAGGGAGGCAAGTAAAATAAAACGCCACGACGTAAGGAAAGCCGGTAGACAAAAGGAGCATATGGGCAACAAACAGCCTCGCCGTGTAGACCATATACTAGGACAGCGCTGTCGCTCTACATCACATCATACCCAAGTCTACGGTTGTACATCGCACCAACACTATCTATAACTGTTTCACGGCAAAGATGCTAAGCCAAGTCATTTTGTAAAAGAATCAGAGATGATTGTTGGTTGCCCAAAGTCATATGTTCATGTCTAACGTAGACGGTGAAGTAATTACATAAAAATGCTAATTTTCAATCCCCTCCAACCATTCAAAAAGTCATAGAAAGTGAGTATAAAAAAGAGAGAGAGAAAAGGGTCTTTCCAGACTCATCCACTTTAGTTCTTGCACTTGAAGCACTGAGGCTCGTAGAACTTGGTATTGGACCATCGGTCCTTGACAACCTCGCCAGCGCTGTACAGCTTACACTTGGCAGCTGAGGAGAAAGTAGCAGGCTTGTAGCTAAAGTACTTGCAGTCGCCGTGCTCAATGCAGCTCTTGGCGCAGTTCTCAACGCATGAGTTGTCGCCGCTGCCAGGAATCTTGGTCTCCTTGCAGATAGAACCAGGAGTTCCGCAGTGCGTGCCAGGAGCGCAGGATGCAAAGTCAGGGACGTAGGCGGGGCAAGTAGGAGGCTCGACGGGCGTCTCTTCGTCAGAGCAGGTATAGCATGTGTCGAGGTCGTAGAACTTGACGTTGGTAGGGTAGGGGGTGAAGGAGAGAGACTCGAGGGGGGAGTTGTACAGTTGGCACCATCCGCCTGAGATGCGGGACTTGGGCTTGTAGGAGAAGGTCTTGCAGCCTTCGGTGGAGGAACCGCAGAGGGCGCCGCACTCTTCGGGGGAGGAGACGATGGTGGATTGGCCGAGTTTGGCGGAGGGGCCGCAGTTGACTTTTCCTTGGGTGCCGCAGCTGCGAGGAGGGTTCTGGAGAGGAACGTAGTTTGTGCAGACAGGAGCAGCCTCGGTAGTGGTGGTAGTAGCAGCTTCGGTGGTAGTTGTAGCTTCAGAGGTAGTGGTGGTAGCAGCCTCAGAGGTAGTGGTAGCAGTCTCAGTGGTAGCAACACCGTCATGATCACAAGCGTAGCAAGATCCAAAGTCATAGTACTCGCTCTCAGTCTCTCCATCCTGGCACTCCTGGATGTTGAGCTCGTGAATAAGTCCAGAGAAGAGAGTGCAGACGTTGTCGGCGGGAGTAAAAGAGAAGGACACGCAGGGGGCGCCGCCAACCCAGACATCACAGCTGAGAGCACATTCAGCAGAGCTGGCGGTCTCGAAGGAGTCGATGAGGGTGTCGGTGGGCTCGATGCGACCCTTCTTACCGCAGTCTTCGGGGGCTTCGGGGATCTTGGTGTAAGCGGTGCAGACAGCCTCGGTGGTGGTGGTAGGAGCAGCGGTGGTAGTGTCAGTGATGGGAGCAGTGGTAGTAGTATCAGTAGTAGTATCAGTGATAGGACCAGCGGTGGTGGTATCGGTGGTAGTAGGGATAGCAGTGGTTGTATCGGTGGTAGGAGCAGCGGTAGTGGTGTCAGAAGTAGCAGAACCATCCTCCTCCTTGCAAGAGTAACAGGTCTCAAAGTCAGAGTACTCATACTCAGTCTCACCAGGCTGGCAATCCTCGACGTCAAGCTCAGCAACAGGGACAGAGTAGAGATGGCAATCACCGCCGGTAGCAGTGTAGGAGAAAGACACGCAGACGGCTTCGTCCTGGGTGTAGGTGCTGCATCGAGAAGCGCACTCATCAGAGCTGGAGAGGGTGGTGAAAGAGCCGATCTTGTAAGCAGCAGCGCCAGATCCGGCCTTGCCCTTCTTACCGCAGTTCTCAACAGGAGCCTCAGGGACCTTGGTGTAAGCTGTGCAGCTGGCCTCAGTTGTAGTGGTAGCGGCAGCAGTGGTGGTGGTCTCTGTGTTGGTGGTCTCCGTGTTTGTGGTCT